>JANRGW010046710.1:0-56861 GCA_024733675.1 Psilopsiagon aymara | reverse complement strand
CTCCCAAAGCATTTCTAACACATTTGGAATAAGCATAAAAGAAAATTATGTAATGCAGCGCTAGATAGATATAGATAGATATAGATATAGATATAGATATAGATATAGATATAGGCAACGCACCCTTTAATTTAACTAATCCAGAAACAATAATTTGGTGAAAAAAAGGCATTTATTCTGGGAGCCTTTTCAGCTTCTTATAATGCTCATTCTGTTATACTGAGTGAAGATTGCTTAGACTGTGTGCAAAATAAATGTACAAGGGGCAAGTCTTCATGTTCCATACATAAATGTTGCCATTTTTCCTTTCTTGAACGTAAGAATATGTTACCCTTTTTTCAGTCTTCTGTCTTCAAATAGTAGGAAAATCTAATTCATTTTGGTAGGAAGACCCTGGTTATTTAGTGAAAAGATTGCAAAATCTTTTTTGCACAATTTGTGTATTTTGAGAAAAACATGTATGCATTAATAAAACTGGTTACACAAGTAACCTACAGATTATCTTTAGTTGCATAAATGTAGTTTTTTACATTTTCAGAGTATAATGGATTAAAATTTAATAAGCTTCTATGGTTTTATTAGCAGTATTCACCAGCATATGCTATTGCCTTTCATCTTGGTTTTCAGAGAAAGATGCTACAAATGCTATTTCTTTACATATAAGATCCTTAAGGAAAATTTTACTTGAATCTTGCTTCCTGCACAAGTTGGTTGTAGACGGGGACCAACATATTTTGAGTCCATGATTACTGAACTCATCTAAGGAAAACCCCCAAACACAACAAATAAGATAATCTGTCCCCCTCATCCACCTCTTCTAGTTGTTTGAAATGCTGATACATTCCCTCCTGTTCTCACTTCAGAAGAGCAGTGTATCATACTGGGTGAAAAAACGTTGATCCTTGTAGGAGAGCTGTACGGAACCAGAAGATAAATGCAGTAGTTACAGCAGAGTCATAGGTCTTCTTTGTTGGGTTTGGTTGTTTTTTTTAGTTAGTTGGTTTGTTTGTTTGTTTGCTTGCTTTTTGGTGTGCCTAGTATAAGTACTAGAAATCTATTTAATTTTTTTTTCCCTCAAGAAATGGGGAAAAAAATACTAGACAAAACAAAAACAAAACAACAACGTCATCTTCCACCCAAAATTTGTGTTTTCCTTACAAGAGAGAAGGCAGAAATAGGAAGGGAGTCCATATCTGTTACTTCTGCCTGTGAATTTGAACTATGGCTTCTTTTTTGGAGCTCTGAATGATCTCAGGTAGAAAGTATGGATTTTGCTTAATCAGAGTGCATTTAAGCACATATATGCATAGCTAACTTTCACTACTTGAATTGCCTCACTGACATACAGACTTAAATGCTCTGGAGCCCAGAAACGGTAAATATGCTGCAAACTCCTTTGTGTACAAATCAGTAAATGTGAGAACTTTCTCTCTGGAAGATTGTTGTTGGTGACCAGAGATGAAACCAAGTTAGAATCTCTCACTCTTCTGATGTGCTCAGCCTGAACTCTGTTTGTAAAACAAATACCTGCTTTCTTGACACATTGTTTGGGGGTAGGTTTTTTTTTTTTTTTTCCCCTGTAGAAGTTACCTACATTTACTGGTAGGATTTAATTCTTTGCTAGCAAAGGTGTCTCCAAGAGGAGTTAAAAAAATAAAACTGACAGCTGCTCTAGGGTAAGTACAAGTTACAGTCAGAGTCAACAAGCCTGTCACTTGTTCCTGGTAGGTAAAACTTTGACTAAGACTTTCTTCATCTTCTATTGACTGCATGCTCTTAGTATGTTGGCTACAATAAATGTTTCACTAAATGCTTTCCATTTAAACATACGTGTTTGACTTGTGCCAGGCAGACTCAGTTATAAAAAAAATCCTGAAAAATTAGTAGTTTGTGAGAGCGGCAAAATTATGCTATATAATGGCAAAAAATGTCAATTTATGGAGCAATTTTGAGCAATTATTGCAAGTTTTTAGGAGTTCTGTAAAAAGATAATTTTTCTCAAAGTAAACCCACTTGAATGGAATATATCCAAATTCGTAATACGTCATGTGTCATTTAAAATATTTTAGCTTGCACTAATTGCGATTATTATGAAAATAAAACAGTAGTCATAGAAGTGTCACCTTTTTGTTTTATTTCAAGAAGAATTTTTAATTACAGGTAGGTGACATTATTTTGAGGTTTCATCTTCATGTATTTCCCCTGCATACGTTTTCGCCATTTAGTTGGTCTATTCATTTTCAGTTTCCTCATGTTAATAAGCCAAGGTGCATATGATTATCTGTTGTTTTGCTGTTTTAAGTTTCTACTTTTTTTTTCTTTAGCTTGATTTATTATTTTCATTTGGTTGCCTTTTATTTATTTTTATTTTTTCTTTTGTTCATTTTTTTCAATCACTCCTATCCTTTCACTCAAATCCTTCTTTAACTCACTACTGAAATTAGAGCCATCAGCTCCTCCTCAAGACATTAGTTGCACAAGCCCCAGCTCCACTAGCATTTTGGTAAGTTGGAAACCTCCACCAGCGGAAAAACAGAACGGCATTATCACTGAATACTCCATCAAGTACATTGGGATTGATGGAGAAGATGTCAAGCCCCATGAAATTTTGGGAATTTCCTCGGACAGTACCAGATACCTTTTGGAACACCTGGAAAAATGGACTGAGTACCGGATCTCTGTGACTGCCCACACTGATGTTGGACCTGGCCCAGAGAGCTTAGCAGTATTGATTCGGACAGATGAAGATGGTATGTTGCCTCCACTACATCAGTTTGCACCTCTGTGACTCTGTCGATCTGCTGTCTTCTGTATAGCCTAACAGTATTTTTTTTTCACTCCTCTTTTTTTTCTCAAATCCACAGATGTTATCACCTTTTGAGGTTTTTTTAATCAAAGACTCGCCCTTTCTACACCACTTTATATTTGGTATTTTTATTCCTTTTTTAACAGAAAGTACTTTTTTGTAAGTGACATGAATCTGCTGCCTCTTTGAGCCCATACATATCCTTCTTACTCCTCCTTTAACAGAAAAATAACAGTCAGGGGAAAATCTTCCTGCCTTTTCAATCATTGTTATTTTTAAGCACTTATGTCTAGGAACTTTTTTTCAGGTTTTGTTGGTTTGGTTTTCTCTTTTTTTTTTTTAACTGCTTTCTTGTTCCATGTTGTGCTTTTTTGATTTGGGTTTTTTTGGGTTGATTTTTTTTCCTAGTTTTATTTTTTTATCTTGGGAAACTGATGTTCCACACGCTTTCTTTTCTTCCATGCTTGAAAGTGACAGAAGACAGCCCTATAATCAGCCTTCTTTTTATACTACTGAAAAAAAAAAAAAAAAAGACAAAGAATTTAAACAAAAAGAAGGGAATCTTTTTTTGAAATCTTTTGTGGTTTTAGTAGTAGTAACAATAGTAGTAGTATCGCAATGGTTAAAATATCTCTTTGTACTATAATGCTTTGACTCTCAAAGCATCTTCCTTGGCTTTTGTGCATTTTTACATGTTTTTCTATTTTCTCTAATACTCCTTTTTCTTCCATTTTTTGCATCAGTCATATTTTTTGATCTTTTCGCTGAAAGGTAGAGCAGATTGATTGAACATTTTCATTTGTTGAACAATTTGTATTCTTCAGAGAAAACATGAGTGAGTCTGCCCTTAAAAAAAAAAAAAATAAAATAAAATAAAGAGATGGGTGGGACAGGTGCCTGTAATTCTCTTCTGTCCAATGATGTTGTTCCAGTTCCTAGTGGTCCTCCTCGCAAAGTCGAGGTAGAGGCTGTCAACTCTACTGCTGTTAAAGTGTCATGGCGCTCACCTGTACCCAATAAACAGCATGGTCAGATCCGAGGATACCAGGTCCACTATGTGAGGATGGAAAATGGAGAGTCAAAGGGTCAGCCCATGCTGAAGGACATCATGTTGGCTGATGCACAGGTAATTGGTGTATTTTATTTTCTTCTCTGGGTCACAGTGAAAATATTCTGTGTACCAGAGTTATCCATGACTGCATTTCTTTTTCTTTCTATATTTCAGCCATCTAGTTAACATCTATAGAACTTTTCATCTGTATGTGAACAACTCTTTTTTTTTTTTTAGAATAACTTTAAAGGTTGTAGGAACAGCCTAGGAACCCTTTTCTGTATAGATGTGGAACTAAATGCTAAAATGTGTCATTCCACTGGCTTCTTGAAACCTGAAGGCTTCACCTTATGACTTATGCTCTGAAGTTTTAAAGTATCATGGGGATCTGAGCCTGCTCACAGTCAATAGAACAAACTGAGCACTGCCTGTTCCACCCACCAGATATTTCTGTGTTTCAGTGGGGATCCTAGAAACATTAGAAGCCTGTGTTGGCTCATTATTGCAGTGTTTCTGTCATTACCGTATATCCACCTCATCACATGTTTCAGAAGAGATTAATTTATTTGTGCAACTTGTGCAACTTAGATATCACCAAGGTATTTATACTTGTCATTATCCTTATCAGTAACTGTGCAATAAAATTAGGAGCTTAATTTATATAGGTATGCAGTTACTTACACTGCAATCTTTCCTGTCTGTTTTGTGAACTGTGAGACATCATGAAAACGAAAACCTGATCACATCAAGTTTAACAAGGTTCTAAAAATATGATTTTATTGGTTGAGATACACTAGTTCTCTGTAAAATTAAACATTCCTAAGGCTCCTGGTACTGGAGAAATACATTCATCCTATATTGAAACTCTTATCAAGTGCGCACCTCTCACTTCTAGCTCTCAATTCATGGCTGGAATGATTGGTAACGATAAGAAATTATGAACCTAGCATAAAGAGTTAAACATGCCTCTTTAGCATTTTATATGATAAATAAATGGGGTTTGGCTTCTTTTAATTCTAGTCTTAGTTCTAAATCTCAATTCTGCAGATACCGTTTCTGTAAACACATTTTTGAGAACACGTTTTCTACACCTGCCTTTTGTTGATGAACCTATTCTCAAACTATTATCTGTTCCTGGAGGTCTTTTTTGCAGTTTTACCAGCCAGTCTGTCTATCTATATGTACTTACGGTTTTTTTTGCAAAACATGGTATTTTCATAGCTTAAATTCATTGGGGACAAAGATGAAAACAGGTGGGGAAATAGGAAGAGAAAAGAAGAGGAAATGGAAAAGGAGATGCTGCTACAATTTCGTTCACTCCTTCCTTAAACAGACTTTCACTTTCAAATTCTGTGTGCTAGCAGTTTGAAAGGTCAGAAGTAGTTTGGAAGGTCAGAAACTAGAGACTAGATGAGATATTAAGAGCCTAATGTCATAAATGCAAAAGCTGTATTTCCTTTTTTTTGCCAGATTTGGCTTTGATCTGTTTCCCATTGGTTCACTCTCTATAGTCACCTCCTTTCTACTCTTCCCACTCCTTTCTGCCTATCATAACTCTGTGATACATGTGATCAGATCTTGTACATATATTAAATCTTGATGGCAGAACATCAATGTGGTAAGGTTTCAAGATTAACAAAATCCTGCTGATAATTTAAATAAGGCATTGGCAAATTAATTTGGGAAACTCAACCATATAGCCTATTAACATGATTAAATTAACAGGTAGCCTTTAATTCTGCCTTTGTAGCTGTTATTAATACAACCTTTTATAAATTATAACTGGATGGTATAAAAGTATTCATTACTTTTTTCACCTTTCAAAGAGAAGTGCCTGTTTTTTTACGGGGAGCAGAAACGAAATTAAAAATGTCTGGCCTGATTTCAATTAACCAAATTCTGTGAGATTCTACATGATTAATTCAAACGGTATATTACTTTTTCCATTATTTTTTTGTGTTTATTTTACTATTAATAAGAAAACAGACTACAAATTTCTTCATTACTTTTGTTTTTCCTTCCAACTTTATTTACTCTCAATCAGTGGGAATATGATGATACTGCTGAACATGTGAGTAGTTTTTGACTGGCCAGACAAACAGTGTGTGATATTTTGGTTTTTTGTTTTTCTTTTCTTCTTGTTTGTTTGCTTGTAGCCTCCTTTTATTTTTCTGAGTTTTCTGTAGAGTTTTTTTGGTTTGGGTTTTTTTGAGCTGGATGTTTGGGTTTTTTGGTTTTGATTAGCACAAGCGCATGCTCCTAACAAAAAAAGTCCTTTTATGGCACCTTTTTTTTCTTTTTTTCTTTGGGGGGGGGGGGGGGAGAGTGCTATTATTGCTTGCTTGTTCTGGGGTTTAGCATGATACCAAAATGTACGGAACTGGCTTGCGTTTTCTTCTTTTTGATGACTGTCACTAACTTTGCTTCACAATTTCCTCTTCACAAGACGGTGTTAGAAAAATCAAAGTGATTCAGAGTTGCATACCTATAGTCAGATTTTTCTGTATTCATTTTAAGGTGGGGTTTTTTTTGTGTGTAATTGAAATTTGAAATCAGTTGTTTTTTTGGTAGTTTGATAAAAGTCTTTCATATGCTATCAGGACAGCCAAATGTGCTGCGCTGTTATGCCTCGGTAACAGTGTTTTGCTGTATCCAACTCATACTTTTAAACAGCACTACACACAATCATATCTCTTATACTATGAGTACTGGTTGGTTTAGATGAGGTTAGTTCTTCCTCGCTCTTTGAAAGGATGGATTTAGAGCCCTTAGGGGTACATTCAGTTTTGAGGTAAAATCCATGTAGGGTATTTTTCTGTAGGTTTTTTTAACTTTTTTTATCTTATTTGATCTATTTTGCCAACTTGTTCTGATCATTACCTTGTTATTTCAATATTGCTAATAACTGACTGTGAATACAATGCCAAATTCTAATCGCAACTGTACTAAGCTCATACCCACTATATTGAAAAATCCATTTGCTGTGCATAGTCTGACCCATAATTTTTATATTAACTTTTATGGTTGTTGCTTCTGAGTGGTGTGTGATTGCACAAATGCTATTTTTCTAGGCACATAAATATAGCATCTCTCTGGCAGAAGTGAAATTTACTGTGAGTCAATCCAGTCATGTGAAGATGCAAAGTTGTTCAGTGGTTACAGACTAGAAGCTGATGAGTTGGGAATGTTGGGCCAGTCAGTTGCCTCCAAATATTGCCCTTTTATATTTGTATATAAAATTTATTTATATTGTGCATGTCAAGTCTGAAATACCTCTGGCTGCCTTTACAGCATGACATCAGTTTATTTCTGGTGGCTGGCCCTTCACCATCTTCTGTGTGTGTACACGTGTGTATGCTTTAATGCTTGCGGTTTGGTCTTGCTGCTGTTCTAGCTGAAGACCTATATGTTTTGTGGCTGCTGTCTTTTGTTTGAGGGCCAACAGATTTATTCTCTGGCCTGTTTTTAAATGGTGGTTTAGGTATTTTCTTTTAGACCTGAAGAACGAGTTTTTCCCCAAATCCTATGATATACACAGATGCATAATCCAACTAGTTGCACAGGTTGCAAAGAAAGTGTCATGAAAGTAACAAGGCTTTCTTCTTCATCTAAATTATCATTACTTACAAAGTGTAGATACAAATGCAACACTATTCTTACTAGGCATTTTATAGATGTATCAGTAGTGTCCTGTAAATTACTAAGTTAAATGGAGCTCCTCATTCTTACATATGCATGCTTTTCACAGTATCAGTAGTATTCCTCAGGCACGGTATTTCAGAAGGCTTTATTCACTGTTCACATCAAGAGCCATTGGCCTTGTGCTTTAAACTACCTGAGGCATGCTATTTAGAAGTCTGCTGTCTTTTATTGCTTGAGTGAAACATTTTGCATTATGAAATATTTCAATCGAAACAGTCTGTTGGTGCTCTCAAATGCTTGCTATCACTGCCTGTAGCACAAAAGCGTGTACACTGTATGTAATAAACAGGGGTTGTCTGAAGGATTCCACGCTTTTCTGGAAAACCATCTGCTTTTAATAAAGTGTTCTTGTTTTATTCCATCTTAGGAAATGATAATTTCTGGGCTTCAGCCTGAAACTACATACTCCTTCACTGTGACAGCCTATACAACAAAAGGTGATGGAGCACGCAGCAAGCCCAAACTCGTATCTACTACCGGTGCAGGTAATGCTCACATATTGATTAATCTCTGAATAAATCCTCTGACTTTTCCTGATGGTGGTTTTTTTTCCTACTATTTGGAAGTCTGCTGTTTAGTAAAAAGTGTTTGTAGGACAGTGTTTCAGTATTTGCCGCTTCATTTATTTAGATAACAACAGAACCAGTGTCCCCCTTTTTCCCTTTCTCACCAAGATGTAGCCAAAATGTAATACTTAACTTTATAGTTTCTAGCAGCTCTTGCATTATGATTGGTGTCTTTTTGGAGAAGAAAAAACAGAAATTCAGAACTGAGAAGGATACGTGAAAAAATAGTGAAGGGCTTTTCTGTTCTTTTTGAGAGCAGCAATGCTGCTGCCTGCCAGTAAGAACATTGAAAGAACCATCTGTATGACATTCACAAGTTGTTTTAGAAGAATGTGATTATATAAATAGATAATTAGAAAATGGAATGAAAGTCCAGCCTGTGAAACCCTTTAACCCATATTACTTTATGGCAATTTGAGGCATAAACTAGGCTAAGAACATACCATGCCACTGTGTTCAGTCTGCATTTGATCTCAAGTGGTACTAGATGGTGGGTATCTGACTGCATGAGCAATTCAACTCATTCAGTTAGCACTGATGGGATGAAATGAATTGCTTTTAGATGAGTAACTAGTTGGGTTTTTTTTTTTTTATTTTAGGTGGTTCAGTCTGGCCAGTTTAACCACTTGGTGTTGTGGTGTTCACCTACAGGTGTTCACAGTCCATCAGTGTTCATTTGCTGAGTTTTGCATTGTAGCCAGTAAGGGTAGTCCATTACAATCACATGGAAATCTTTGTAGCACAATTGCAAGCTCTCCTAATAACAGCGTATTGTTTATGCTTATCTATATATAAGGTCACAAAAGCATACATATTCATATTCAAATGGATTGACTCAATTTTTACAGCAATCACTGAATGTAAAGCACATCTTCTACAAACAGCAGGAACACCTTTATCTTTGTCTCATCAGCTTCTTTGGAAGAATCTGTCTTGGTGGCTAGATACATCATGTGGTTTCATTTCAGGTTTTATGATACCTTTTATTCATTACTCTTGACTGATGCTGAATTTACCCTCAAACTTCTTACCTTTCCTGAATTCTTATGGTCTGAGAAAACTAAAAAGAAAATATTATATGTACTTCTTATTTACATTTGAACTTAAGAAGAAAGGCACTTGATCCATTGCTGCTTATAAAGTTCAGTTTCCAATTTAAGTAAAAGCAATTATATGGGTCATGATTTCATTAGTTTCTAGATATAAACACAGGTTATGCAAACCTTCTTTTAAAACTTGAAGCTTCTGTGCATTTAGTACTTGCTGAATATTCATGTTTCACTCTTCCAAGAGCTCTGATGCTCCTGCTTTAGAAAGACAAACAAATCTCATAAAATCCTGAGTGACTGAAGAGCCACTGAGAATCAGAGGCATGCCTGTAAAATGTAATGCATATCATACTGTTCTTGCTGTTTGCTTTAAACTGTAAAAAAAGAATGTTTGGTGGTGGTCTCTAGGATAACAGCTAGTTACAATTGTGATCCTTCATACATTCTAGGCTGTATGAACACCTCTTCACTTGCTGTTACATCTTGCTGCGGTTTAGTTTTTTGTAAGGAAGAGTCATATATACTTTTCTTTAAAAAGGAAATAATAAATATGGTCATTACCAAGATTTTCCAGCTCATTGTTTTTCTGTGAGAATACGTTGGGCAGATGATCTAACGTACTATCTAACATCACTATTCTCTGAGAGTTTCCATTTGTGGGTTTTTGTGGGTTTAGGTGGTTTTTTATTGTTTTTCTCTTAAAAGGTGCTATTAAAATCCTGCTATAAAGCAAATGAAGGGTCTGACTTTCTAGTCTAATTTTTAAAGGTTTAAGTCAGATACAGCTGTATTAGAATGAGCGAGATTATATCCATAAGAGACAGGAAAAGAGAATAAAGGTCTAAATGTTTACTGGAGAAGCTTACTATCCAGAAGTTATTCAGCTGATAAGTAACTATTCAGCTGTGTCCAGCTAGTGATATAAAATCACTATTTATATTTATGGACAGGAAAGGTTCACCAAATGTAAGTAAATCTATAGTGTGGTAACTGTAGTTACTAATGAAATAACTGAATGCTGTTAGTATTTTCACTCCAGATTGTGCTTTTGTCTTATATTCAGTTTCCTTTCCTACCTTTTGAAATCAAATGGAAGAAAAGCATTTGAAATTTTTAATTATTTGGGCAGAAGCTGTTAAAAAGACCCTGACATAGATGAAGTTTTACTACTCAGTGATACCATACTGATTTTAATGGAGGATTTTAATTAGAACATTAATTTCGGGGTCATAGTAACTGAAGAATCTCATACCACAATAACTTGTCCATTATTTGGAATTTACCTCCTGTGCTAGACAGCAGCCCTGAAATACAGATTTCAGCTGAGAAGAAAATTTGCATTAAGTCAGTGGTGTCCTTTAGGGCTGCTAACAGAAACAAATTACTTCAGGTAATTTGGAAAAAGGAACTTACACGAGCTTCTAATAGTAATGCCATACAGTTAACAGCTGTTTGAAGTAATGACTATTGCAAAGGGATGTGTGAGGGACATCTTGCTATACAGTAATAGAGATGGATTTTTCCAGATCAGAGAATATGGTTTTTTCGTGGGCAGTTTCACTTGGTTTGGGCTCATAGACTTTATCAGAAGAAGTTTCTAGGAAGTTTCTAGTTTCATCATTTTTTGTAGAAAAGTATGGAACCCTACCTTTTGTCCCACAAGACTGTAATACTCACAAGTGATAATGCTAAAAGAAAATGTTAACAGAAAGCTTTCTGAAAATAAAAAGAGAGAGAAAGAGAAAAACACATTTCTTTCTCCATCAGTAGTTGCTTGTTAGCAACAAGAAAATTCATACCCTTTGCAAAATTGGATAAACTCCATACTAAAAGGAAAAGTTGTTGTTATTTACCATTTCAATGACAGGGTATTTCATTGGATAAGTAAGCTTTATTAGTTCCCCTGTTCTGATCAAAAGCAAGTAGTAATTTTTTCTCTGTAGTTACCACAAAGGTTAAAAAACAGTTCTGTGAAGTCTGCCACAAAATAAAAAAGCAATTTATCACAAAAATAGGAGTTATTATTCTATTTGTATGGACTTGTCTTCTCTTTCATATGCTCCATTGGTTTCAGTAATAATGTAGGGAAAAATATGGCCTATAAAAGGCCTTCACAGCCTTTTCTTTGCTTCATAAAGGCTTGTAATAGTCAATGACAAAAAGTCCAAACTAGTCAGAGAGGTAGTCTTAACACAGCAGAAAGTGCAGGAAAACCTTCCTAGGAATCCCAAGAATAATACTTGCAGGTGAACCAGACATTTAAAATGAAGGGTATTTGGCAAATTTATATAAAAATTAGCTATAATTCTTATGCAATTAGAAGCAACATCACAGCTTATGACAGATACAATGAGGAAAGAGCTTATTAAGTGAAGATTTTTATTTTTTTTTTTCATGGCAGTCTGTTCCTCAGTCCTTATTTCTAATTCATTATGGAATGGTAGTCAGAAGTTCTGACTGATTTGCTGGGTGCCTGAGAACTGAAGATAAGTCATAAAATCCACTGAAGTTGTTTAAATACCAGAGCCAGAGCTCACAGTACAGTGGTTACATTCACATGGGAAGGCTTTGAATGTGGATGGAACTAATTAGTCTTTGTGGACGACTGTGTTATCATGGCAGTGCTACTCCCAAAACTATTCTGGTCTCCTGACCTGTCAGGCATTGGTACACAATGAACACCAAATTTATAAATACCTGTGGATATGCTTCATTATCAAATAACTAATTGTAATAGGAACAGACTTTTAAAAAATAGATATATTAATGAAAATATAAGTGAAGTATATATATGTATATAAATGAGTATGAATAATGAATAAATAAAATGGATAGTTAAATTAAATAGAAATAGTAAATGAGAGCAAATTATATGGGGACTCTGAAAATATATATACTCTGTAAGTTGTATAATGGGATTTCCCTCTTGCTTAGAGCTGAATGGCCTCCCTACATTTGCAGGCTGAACTTCTCTGAAAGGCAAATCATCAGTTTGGACCAATAGGTCTCAATTAAGGAGTTTATTTGGTGTGCAGGTTGTGAAGAGCTTCCAGTTTAGCATCTTTGAAAGAAATACAGACTTTGCAGGAAACCAAATCCCATGTGAGAAGCCAAGACAATTGAGAAATTGTATTCCAAACTGTACTAAAGTTCGAAGCTGAAACAGCCCATGCTGGAGGTGATTTGTGTACAGAAAGCTGAATGATAGGGTTTTATCCTATACAGCAATGATTGTTGATGACTAGGTTGGTCTGACGTCCCTTCCATGTCAGTTATGTTAAATTATGTTAGAAACATCTCAAAACTTGTAATTTCTCCCTTATTACTACTACTACTGCTATTTATTGTTATTGATTATTTTTGCATTTACAGGAATGGCAGATATGTGCCTTGGATTAAATTAAAAAATACTTATGACAATGCTCTTTTTTTTCAAGACATTTGCAGAATCATTCATAAGATGGCTGTTTGAAGTTTTACTTCTTGACTTTTGTTCCTAAGTCCTCTGCCTCTGAATGTTCTCTCTATATAGAAGTAATGGTAAGGAAGAAGACACCAAATGGTTTTACTGTCATAGCTCATTATACTGTATGACTTAATAGTGCAGGAGGCAAACATTATTTTTCTCATGAGACAGTAATTTGTGGAACTAAGAGGGAAGGGAAAATTTATCTCTATTTCTGCTAAAACTAGCGTCAAGAATTGTTCATGCAATTCTGTTTGTACTTACCATCTTTAAATAACATTGTGCTACAGTTCCAGGCAAACCTCGGCTTGTGATTAGCCACACGCAGATGAACACAGCTCTAATTCAGTGGCACCCTCCTGTGGACACTTTCGGCCCGCTGCAGGGTTATCGCCTGAAGTTTGGTCGCAGAGACATGGATACATTTACGACCATGGAGTTCTCAGAAAAGGAGGACCACTTCACAGCCACAGACATTCACAAAGGAGCTTCTTACATCTTCAGGCTCTCAGCTAGGAATAAAGTGGGCTTTGGGGAGGAGATGGTTAAAGAGATTTCTGTTCCTGAAGAGGTACCCAGTGGATTTCCCCAGAATCTCCATTCGGAAAGTTCTACTTCTACATCAGTTCAATTAACTTGGCAGATGCCACTCTTGGCAGAAAGAAATGGCATTATCACCAAATACACCATCTTATACAGAGATATCAATGTCGCTTACCAGACAGTTGAACTCCCTGTTGCTCCTGCTGATACCACTATGACACTTTCTGGCTTAAAACCAGATACCACATATGATGTAAAAGTACGTGCCCACACAAGCAAAGGGCCTGGTCCATATAGTCCAAGTGTCCAGTTCAGGACACTACCCGTGGATCAAGGTAGGATTTGTCTGATTATGGCGTTGACCTTTAAAGGAGTATCGGTCTTTGGATATCAGTGTTTTTGAAGCTGTAAATAAAACTGACCGGCCCATTCATAAAAATAGGTTCATCAAACACAAAAGGTAAAGTATGTAAATCTTAATATGTTTTGGATGCCTTAGAATTCAGTTGTCCTTTGCTAAGCAAGTTCTGGCTAACATCTTCACAATTTTTGCAGGTAAGGAAAATGTACGTGTTGGGTTGTCATTAGATAAGAGTGAAAATGAGTTAAAATGTGGTATTTAGATATAGACAAACAGGTAGGAGAATTTAATCCTAGTTTTTTGTTGGGTTTGGTTCTTTTTTTCCTCCTAAATAAAAAGCTAATACTCCGAGGTAGCAGTGGAAATATGGCAAGTCCTAACCTCCAAGATGTTGTTTATATACATTGTTTCTTTTTTTCCAGCAGTGTTTGCAAAAAATTTTCATGTTAAAGCAGTAATGAAGACTTCTGTTTTGTTGTCCTGGGAAATTCCAGAAAATTACAATTCAGCCTTGCCTTTCAAAGTAAGTTACTTTCCATTTCATTGAGAGAAGATATAGAAACTCAAGGATGGCATTCACCTGGTTAAGTAGCTTACTGAATATGCCAGGTTTTTTGGTACTGCTGTATTTTAGCATACCAGATAATCAGCAAAATTGACCCAAGCTGTTAAGCTGTTCATTTGTCAATATGAGCTTTCCCCTGTTGTGACAGTATTTCCAATTCAGGCTCGTACTGCTTACTGTGCTTAGTATGAGGGCCTTGCTAATCTGCAGGTAGATGATGCTATATTTTAAGTGAAGGAAGTGAAGGAATGGAATATAAATATGTGTGTATTTTTTTTTTTTTTTTTTCCTAGTTATCTCTGTAATGACTGTAATTGAGTACCATTTTGGGTTTTGTCTCCTCCCATTTAGAATAACCCATTCCTGGATTTTGGTAAATGCATGTAACTGTAGCATTAGCCAGATAGAGAGACTCAATGTAACCTTCAGTCTGGCTGGCATTTCTTCTGCATCACTCTTCATCAGTTGTCATCTCAGGCAGTAGCAAGTAAAGAGCAGTATTTTTTAAACTATATGTTATTTTCTCAACATGAAAAAGTCAAGGTGTACTACCTTTAACAAGTGTACATAGATATAAACGCTGTGTTCAAGCAGAACTACTGAATTTGAATGAGCAAAAATCAATTTTAGGAATGTTTACACTGCTTTAAATTAATGTAGGGTTTTGTTTTGATTTTTTCCTCAGAAAGTGAGTAGTTTAATTGCAGTACTGAATCTGGTACTATCTTGCAGCCTAAAATGCCTGTTAAATTTTATAAATTCTATAAATTTATAGCTAGTTCATTTGTGAATTCAGTGTGACAGTAACAATTGCCCTATCTCAGTAACTAAAATCGCCTTCAATTTATATATTAGATCCTGTATGATGATGGGAAAATGGTGGTGGAGGTTGATGGACGTGCTACTCAAAAGCTGATCACTAACTTGAAACCAGAGACGTCATATTCATTTGTGCTGACAAACAGAGGGAATAGTGCTGGGGGTCTTCAGCACAGAGTAACGGCAAAGACTGCACCAGATGTGCTTCGTACCAAGCCAGTCTTCATTGGAAAGACCAACTTAGATGGCATGATAACTGTGGAACTTCCAGAAGTACCTTCAAATGAGAATATAAAGTGAGTCAATAAATAACATACCATTGTTTTGATTTCCAGAAAGACCATTATGCTTACAGTTCATAAAAACTGGAGCCATAGTGGGGGACCAAGGCTTTATTCTTTGTATAGAGAGTATGGCATGTGGACTAATATTGGACTAATATTTTAACAATACCAGATCAGGAAATGCAGTTGACACTATCAAGAGACAAGAGGCCTTACAGAGAGATCTAAATAGATTGTAGAATTGGGCAAGCATCAATTGCATGAAATCTAACAGCAACAAATGACAGGTTCTGATGTACTTGTACTTGAATGTGTCCAGCAGAGGTCAACAAAAAATCAGCAAAACTGGTGAAAGGGCTGGAAGGCATGTTCTATGAGGAGAGGCTGAGGACTTTGTCTAATTTGAAGACAATGAGCCAAAAGGGTATGTGACCTTAGAGCTCTCTACATCTTCCTGAGAAGGGGAAGTGGAGAGGGAGGTGCTGGTGTCTTCTCACTTCTATCCAGTGACAGGATGCATGGGAGTGCTTCAAAGCTGCACTGGGGGAAGTTTGGATTGGACATTAGGAAGCATTTCTTTACTGAGAGTGTGGTCAAACACTGGAACCAGCTTCCTAGAGAGGTGGTCAGTGGCCCAAGGCTGTCAGTGTTTAAGGGGTATTTGGACAGTGCCCTGAATAACATACTTTAACTTTTGGTCAGCTCTAAAGTGGTCTGGTAGCTGGGCTGGTGATCTTTGAGACTATTCTGTAAGTTTATGACTTCTCCAAGTATGTAAGACTGGTAAAATCTAGGTGGAAATCTATGTAGGAGAATTTTCCTTCAGTTTGTAATTATTTCTTGCAGTGCTTTTGTGTTTCATCACTGATTTCAAATAGCATAGATGATTTTTGGAAGCTGATTGTGTTTTGAACAATGTATGCTCTCAAGATCAGTGGGTACCTGCCCCACTGCAGCACCTTGAAGTACTCAGACTGCATCATTTGAGAATTGCAAGGATTTTTAAAGAATTGCTACTGCATTTAAATTAATTCAGAGTAATTCATTTTAAAGGTTTTTTCCTTTTTTTTTTTTTTTTTATTAGAAGAAACTCAGGCCCTTTCTGCTGGTCCCAGAAAGCAAATAGGAGATTTTGCTGAAAAATTTGTGCAAGAGTTTGCTAGAGGTTACTTAGATTTGGGGTGGAAAGGTGCTGTGGAGATTTAAACAGGAGAAATAGACTACAGAGCTGGCAACACATGGCCATCTGGGATTAAAAAGGTTAGACAATAAATATTTGCCAAGAAAATATGCAGCATGGTACAATCAATAAGTGTTACAGCTCTCCTTATAGTGGTTCTTGTTGATCTATAAGGTTCCCATGTGTAATGTAAAGGAAATGGGGAGGAAAATGAGCAAGTCACTAAATATTGTTGGGAATTCAACTTGCCTTCTCCCTTGTGGATTTTTACTGATGCCTCTGCAGAATGCTGCTTTTCTTTTTCATTTCTGACTGAGGATTTTGAGGCAGGCGTCAAGAAAGAAGTTACTTTGGGACATTTAAAGGACAAAAAAAAAATAGCCATTATCATTACATTGAGTAAGATGTGCTCAGTAACAAATGCAGCCAAGGAAGACTCAAGATGGAATGAGTCAAGAAAGATTTATTAGGCAGAGCACTCTCAGAGAACAGGGTAGCTGGTCAAACAATAACAGAAGATAGAAGCAGAAAAAGAGCATATGCCCTTCCTTTTTTGTAGTGTAAAAAAAAAAAAAATAAATGAAAGAGGCTAAGTGGCATCAGTGTATGTTAAGCCTGTGCTTTCGTTTTCCATTTGCCAATTTTGCAAATATTTATCTCCTCCTTCTACATCTGTTTCCTAAGATGTGATCAGGCTTGAGATAGAAAAGACAAAACAACAACAAAAGATAGATTTTACCCTTGGAAAACAGCATACCAAGGCAGCACCATACTGAACAGGAAAAGCTTACTTGATACTTGCTAGAGTAAGTAAGATCATTGCAGCTAAGCCTTTGTACAAGAAGAACAATTTTGTGTAATAGTTATGCTGACACTTTTATAGTTACTGTTCTTTTGATACATAAGCTCAGGATTGTCTCTGTCTTACTATGAAGTACTATGAAATACAGTGAGAGACTTTCAATAATGTTAATTACACAGAAGGTAAAACATGTAATGTTTTACTCTAATGCATTATATGTAAATACTAATGGGATTGATTGTAACATTATAAAAGCCTTTGTAATTAAAGATGGTTGAAGTAAATGTCATTTTAGTTTTTGATGGTGATACAGCATAGAAATTGGAGCAGAGTTCACATTAACCTAGGTAAAATTGATCTTGTTTGGTGGCGTCATCTTAAGTGAGCAGTTTCTGCATTTTCCTCTAGTGGTTTTGGCTAATCTGAAGCAATTTTTATGTGTAAAGGGCAGTTCATGTTTCTCTGAATCTCTTCCACCTTTGCAGCCTTTGGTAAAAGAGAGCTTTATGGATGATTTTGGCCTTTGTAATACTCAGTAATTCAAACAATATCCAAGCAAACCCTTCATTTCATACCCTTCCCTCTCTCTCAAAAAAAAAAAAAAAGACCCTCACAAGAAACAAGCAAATAATAAGACGTTTTTCAAGAGATACTGAATTCTCTGGAGTTAGCTAGAAATAACAGAAATCTGTCCTTTACAATTTGCAGCTCTGTATATTTATGTGAACACTTTCATTTTTTCTGCTTGCTGTTGATGAACTTGTGTTTTCAGCTTTGAATACTCTTCATGTGCTGAAACTCTTAACGAGTGATCCAAGTTAAGAGTGGGAGGCATGCATGAAGAAAGTGTGAAAGAGTGTGAAAGTAACATTTACATGCTGGATGTTCCTTGCTTGAAAAAAAAAGTATGAGCATTCTGTTAACTTAAGAAAAAAGAAAAAGAAGAAGGAAAAGGATAAATAAGAGACTGTTATGCAGTTCATCCAGCATGTGTCTCTTCAATGTCTATACAGGCCAGTTCTCAATTGCTTTTTGTCTTGATTCTTAGGCATCTGTTAAAGAAAAGGTATTTAGGTTTTCGTTATTGTATACCTGAATAAATCAGCATTCACTAGGAATTGTTATTCATGTAACAGAAGAACTTTTTAAATACATGCTCAGGTTTAAAATCTGGGTTCAAAATCTTTGAACCCAGAATCTTAATTAAAATCTCAAGGTTTAAAATTTTATTGAAAACCTTTGTACTTTTGAATAAGTACATCATTGTATAAGATGATTTACCACATTGTTACTATAGGAATTAATAGTGCAGATTTTATTTTAGTACTGGAATACAGCAAGTGAGCAGCCTTTAAAAATCTGTCACCAACAATTCTTGTTTCCAGCACCACTGGTTGGAGCTCAGCATTTCCACACAGAGAAATTTCTCGTATTTCTTAACATGAGAATTAATAAATATTTGTATTTGCTATAGTAGTTAAAACCCCAAATTTTTGTTATATTGTTTGTTATGTAAAGAGCTTTAATTAAGAAAAGACTATTAAAATGGACCAATGGCGTGGAAGATAGCTTATAGGGTTAGTTTAGCTTGAGATAGTTTTTGATCAATTGTAAGGCAAGTCTTTCTCTATAGACTCTTCTGTTAATTAGTTTAGCTTTTTCAACTGCATTGCATGAGTAAAATAGACAGAGTTGCAAAAGGTTGAATAGGCTGTAAAAAATGGCACACTGGAAGAGAAGTTGGTCCATGAGACACTAAAATTCTCTTCCACAATGGGGAGATGAAGACACCTTACTAAGCTCTGCTGTTACTAGAAACAAAGGAGAGCAGCTACTTTCCCTCTCTTCTGATATGTAGAGTGCTTGACTTTTTGACAAGTGTGTTTATCAAGAAGACGTGTATTATACCATCCTGGATGTCCTGCTGTTGTGATTCTACTGCTTCTTTCCTCACATTAATGTGAAATTATGGATCTGCCTGACATGTATCTAGGCTTTGTGAAGGAAACAAGGGAAGTGCCATATCTATTATACTAGAAAGTATAATTTACTAGTCTCCATGGGGGGGAGGACAAAGATATTTTCAGGAAAATGTTTCTGAGGAAAGCTGATTTATGTAATTTGCAAATCCTAGCTGTAAAGAGATCATGCATCAAGCTCTCTTGTCTGTGACTGTGAAAAGAATACTTAAGTAGATAAAGCTGGTGGTGATTGATATTAAAAGGAAAGAGTGTGTGGGTGGAGTGCATGCTATGTCTTCTATATTTTCTGTTTATAATAGTGTTGGCTTCAACAAACACATCATGTTAAGCTACTATCCTGATGATACATGAAAATGGGTGATGAGATGATAACTGAGATTTAAATATATTGCAATATGTGTCAGTTTAGGAGCTTAGGTTTTTGGGTTTTTTTTTCATTTTATGATGGTGGGAGGTCACAAATATCCCACAGCTCATGTATTTCGAATAAAATATTAAACTGCAGTCAAACATGTAGGCATTTTAGAACATTGCAATTAAAGTTTCTTATACATATTTATATGTTTATGTGCAAAGGCAGGTAATTAGTGCCATTTGTCAGATGTTTTACACTGGATGTGGTTTCAAGAGTGTGAGTCTTTATAACTGTGTTTGAAATGCTGCAGTGGAGTGACAATTATGCAAAAGCTTGGTCTAAAAATACTACTGTTCTCTTAAGTTTCCCTGAAGAGACACCTACTACATCAATTTATCTATTCCTTTTCCTTGAACTTTTGTCCAACTTTTTCCTTTACAGAGGTTATTACATAGTTATTGTGCCTTTGAAGAGGTCTCGTGGAAAGTTTATCAAACCATGGGAGAGTCCGGATGAAATGGAACTTGATGAGGTACTCTATGTTTTAGTTGTAGTCTTCTCCTTTACTAAAGAAGCAGTCTTATTAATGCTATATGATTAACCTACCACTTTCAGATGTTTTGGTTGTCAGGGTATTTTGTATTTGTATTTGAATTAGCCTGTGGGAACTGTAACAATAGTTCAAATTAGAACTTAAATTAGAAGCCAGTGAAGACATGAAGTTGTCATAAAGCACACAAAATGCCTGATCTTTGTTGGCATTAATATTTTTAGTATTTTCCTACTGTAAAGCATAATGCAAAAGTGCAGGAGGTGAAATGAGTTGAAAACAAAATCTTAATCACCAATGATATGAACTCTAATAAAGGTCTGGTTCATTAGTGGGGTGTTTACTAAGCTTCTAACAAATGCTAAATTGCAATTTGCACTGTAATTTTGACCTTCTGGTGGTGGTTTTACCTGATTCTCACATACTCATTAAAAAACTTTTACAGTAGTCTCCCTTCTACTGACAATTTGTGCTCAGTAGAAAATGAATGAAGTGGGAAAGAGCAACATTGTGTCATCATTTGACTCTATAAATTGCATTAACCCAAAAGTTGGAAATACTTTCATTTTAGGAATAAGCCCACTAATACTATAAATCAATTTGTTATATTATTGATCTAATCATAATTCCAGGAAGTATAGGGTTAGCATTCAGTCCTGTCTTCAGTTTTACTGAAGGAAAGTATAGCTCATGCAAACTTGTTTTTCTCCTTTGAATCTGCAAATCTGGGATAATACTAATATTAATAACTGTAAAGCTGTGGCATGGTTTTCATTACTGCTGACTAAATGATTGAAGCATGTGTTTCCTCTTGATCAGTTTCATTTACGTGATCATCTCATTTGATTCAATTGTAGCAAATCATTTGCTTTGATCTATTAACTCCTTGCCTTTAAAGGAACTTGGAATGTAAATGCCATCTGCTCATGATCATAGTCCTGGGTAACATCAAATATGGTTGAACAGTAAAACTCTGAGAGCAAGATCCATACAATAATGGAAAACTGATTTAATATTGCCACCCACTTTTAATATCCAAAGACTCTAGTCACATTCACTAGTATTAACAGATTAAAGGATAGGTGCAAGATGACATTGAGCTTCTGGGCAATTAAATTCTATGGGTCCCACTGATTCCCATAGCGAAGGGTCATTTTAATCATCCTGCAAGTTGCGGTGCATTAATCTGTGTAACAGATTGATAAAGAACATTTATTAATTCAGAAATATTTGGGTCAGGATGGGTTGTTTCCCACTTCTACTGATATAATTGAGACCACACTGTAGAATTAATGGTGGAAGAAATAAGATATGCATTGACTGGAAAATGAAAATTATTTCTGATAAAGAACTAAAACCCTTGATACATCTTTTACAGTTGCCCCAATACATATACTAAGTTCTGAGTAGGGACAAATCAAAAGCAGTCAGCAACCATATTTCATTCTAACTTGTCCAGGTTCTATTAACTAAAATCCAGCTTTATCCAGGTTTAGATAGTAGATGCCTGTTGTTATTAGGTGTGCTTTCTGACATACATGTGAAAGCAGTAACACAACAAATAAATAGGGGAAGAAAATCCCCAACAAAATGGAAAAACTAATTGCACTACTTTCTGAATAACTAGTTCCTGATGGCCAAGTGAAGTTATTTGTGCTTATCTTCTTCTAGTACAATCTTAAATACCTGGCTAGTATCAGAAGGGATTGTGCAATAGATTTTTCCAAATAAGTGTATTCCAGATACTTTGCTTAGATTTTCAGAAGAGAATTTGATGAAAATGCTTCTGGAATGTTACCTATGGTACATAACTGACCAGTCCAAAAGACTCTCCAGCCTAAAATGTAGTTCTCTGAACCTCAGGTCTGACAGAAGTGAGATGGCAGAATAATAAAAGATCAGACAATGGACTGGATAATGTGTATCTGAAAAAAAAATATTACTAGAGATACAATTTTTTTATTAACTAACTTTTCAGTTTATTTTGGATATGATGAGTTCTAGTGACTTTAAATAGATATGCCATGAAAAAAAAAAATGAAATATAAACAAAATACTAAAATTTGCAATATTACTTAGTAAGATTAGTTTAGATTTTTAAGCTATAAAACCAAACTACAAGCCTGCATATTAAGTCTTAGTTCAGTAATTTTATTGAAATTCTGGTGTAAACTACAACAGGAGATACATGTGAAAGTAATGATACTTGGCAACAACCCCTTTTATGTATGAAATATGAATGAGGCCAGAGGTTCACCTGAGGTCTATTCAGTCATTTGTAGTCAATGTCACAGACACAATTTTTATCTACACACAAACCCACCTAGGTTTATCTGGACTTAGGCAATGAATAACCAGACAACTTCAATAAAGCTGACCAAATTTTGTTTGATTCAGGCTAATTAATTTTAACATTCATAGCCAAAACTCAATTCCTGATTACTTCACCCACTGTAGTACAGTACTTCAGTATTGCTGTCTTTTAAATATATGCATTTTGTGTTATGAATTAAAATGCAAGAAATAATTAAAATCAAACATTTTTTTCCCCTTTCAATCTCAATCCAAGTTTGATTGCAGTACTCCTGCAATATTTTTACATTTTATTATGAGTTACTTAAAATCTAAATTGTAAATGTGGTGTAATCTGGAAACACATGATCAAAAATTTATTTTGGGTAGCCACACAAATAACCTTATATTCCAGTGGAAACTGAACACATACATGAAAATACCAGGGATAGCTCAAGACTTACCTCATACAGAAGTACTCAGAGCTCCTGACTTCCAGTTAGTTTACATGCAGCATAGCTACTACCTGAATATCTACCTTTGTATTTCATCAGACTCCACTGCTTAGCTGTTACTATCTAAGAGATGGCTTCATAGAGATACAAGCTTATCACACAGTGCTTCCCTTAGAAGATCTTACAAAAGCTGAGGCAACTTGGATCAAACTTTGATTAGTCTCTGCCTCGTGTTCTGCCTTCAGTAACTCTCTCTGAGTCATAGGAGACTACCAACAGATGTAAGAGTCACCTTCAATAGAACAAATAAATAGGAATCTTTTTAATGCTACACTTCTCTACTGTCCTTATTTTTATACTGTGCAAATTCAGTCTTAACTGCTCATTAAACTGCTAAGGAACACTGAAAGAGAAATATGGACTGCTGATTGTAATAGAGTCCTTGAGTAATGAATAATGATTTCTAGTCTCAAATTATGGCCAGTTCATTTTTACACAGGGGGTTCATTGCAGTGTACCAGCTTTTGTGTAGTAGCATGGAAACTAACAGAGTTAAATTAATTTAAAATCTCTGTAACAGAGAACAGACTGAGCCTTAGAGCTGGAAAGCAGTTGACTGTGTAGATCTTTGAAGGGGTAACATGCAAATGCCCTTAATTCTATGGAAGTTTGGATCTAAGTACTACAGGTTGTTTCTGTTTGTATCTGTAGCCTGTGTTTGAAATAAGTACTTCAGTGAGAAGTGGTGTCAAAGTAATCAGTATTAAGAGCTTCTGTCTCAGTAGCAGAGTGAATAGTAGATGATTTTAGATGCATCATAAACATATGTTATTAACTGTATAATTACAAAATACAAAATAGATTTACAATATAAGTGTAAAAATAGAAGAAACTGTGTGGAGAAGGCAGAATGTGCTAGCTAAGATAAGGTCTGGCACCAAAGAATAGGCTGAAGCAAGAGGGAGCTTCTCTGAGTGAACATATTGTCTAGAATTAAAATATATAGCGAAGATTAAATTTTATGGTTGGTTGGTTGGTTTTTTGATTTGTTTTTTTTTTAAAAAACTGTATCCAACTCTGTAGATTTGTCTCCTTGTCCTAACAGGGAAGTTTTATGCTAATCTATTGTATTAGCACTGTTTGTGTCCTGAAAAGCCTACTGTGTGACCTTAGAAATTTATGACTGCAGTCTAAGACTACAAGACATCAAATAAGTTTCATAAGTGAAAAATTAGGGGAACTGTGAAGAGGCCTTGGAAGTCATCATCATCAAGGAAAAATTCAGGCTCCTTGTAATTGACTCAGATTAATATTTGTTGAATGTCAGTATATCCAGGGTGATAAAAGATACTGAAAAAGCATTTGCTTGATTTAATAAGTAATTCATCAACAGATTATTCCAGATGAAATACATTCCTTCATTAATTAGTGTAAATTTTCCAAGTGTGAGTCTAGCACCTTGTCATAAATGTGCTGATGTATATTTTAGCTTTGTTCATCAGAACAAATGTTTTATGAAACAAGGAAAAGCTACATTTTGAAAGCATCTAAAATTTGAAGTGTGGATTGTATATGATAGAGCGGTAGATAACCTTTTGTAGCCTACCAGTAGAAAAGTTGTCCTGGGATTCATAGGTCCTGTTACTGATTCCTGTAACCAATCTGTTGTGTAGTGTTGTACAAGCCTATCGTGAAGATCATGAAGAACAAAACTTTTTGTGATTTCGAACAAATAAAATGGCAGTCAATTTCAGGTTTGGAATGGAAGATATGTTTAAAAATCACTCTATAAACTTTTCTGTACTTCGTTTACTCTTTCTGTAGTACATCGTCAGCTCTGTTTTCCCTGAGGTGTTCAGGACTTTAATATTACCAGTGTAAAAAAAAGCTATTCATAGCTACTTAGTATTGAGTTGTTTGTATTTCAGAGTTACCAGACAAAGTTTAAAATAGTTAACAAATTTAAAAAAATGGTATCTTTTTTTCCAATTTTGTATTTTTTTATTCTTGTTTTACAATAATTACATTCTATGACTTGTTAAGTTTCATTGTATCAAACAGGAGACAAGAAAATACATTGCATCTTTATAGGGAGGAAGAAGATATTTTTATGTATTAAGGAAATGATTATCCCTTTGAACTCAGCACTAGTGAAGCTGCACTCTAGTACTGTGTGCAGTTTTGGGCTGCTTTGCGTCACTACAAGAAAGATATTGAGGTGCTGGAGCTAGTCCAAAGAGCTGCAAAGCTTGTCAAGGGTCTAGAGCCACAAGTCTTATGAGGGGCTGAGGAAACTGGGGCTCTTTAGTGAGGTCAACTAAGCTGGAGAAAAGGAAGGTCAGGTGAGACCTAATTGTTTTCCTCAGCTACCTGAAAGGAGGTCGTAGTGAGGTGGTTGTTAGTCTCTTTTTCCAAATAATAAGCTATGAGACAAGAGGAAATGGCATCAAGTTGCACTAAGGGAGGTTTAGATTGGATATTCAGAAAAATTTCTTCACCAAAAGAGTTGTCAAGAATTGGACCAATGGTGGTGTTACCATCCCTGGAGGTATTTCAAAGATATGTAGATGTGGCACTTGGGGA
Organism: Psilopsiagon aymara; assembly: GCA_024733675.1. NCBI lineage: Eukaryota > Metazoa > Chordata > Aves > Psittaciformes > Psittacidae > Psilopsiagon > Psilopsiagon aymara. Next base: position 31,450 of record JANRGW010046710.1, on the reverse strand, counting down.
CACGGTTTAGTGGTCGACTTGACAGTCTTAGTATAATTTCTGGACTTGGTGGTCTTAAGGGTCCTTACAAATGTAAATGGTTCTATAGTTCTATTCTATGACTGGCTTCATATATGATATATGTATGTGATGTGCAATATGATGTCTGTGTATATATAAGTCCTCAGAGATGGTATCTTGGGTTTTTTTAACCCTAGATACAGCAATATCAGATACTCAAAACTGATCTAATTGTTTCATGTCTGTAGTCTGGGCAGTTCAATTCCTACTTAGTGTCTTACCTTAACAAGGATGACCAGATACTGAAAGATTTTGCAAGAACTGATGTAATAATACTGATATGCCCCATGGAATGTGGACAAAATGTATTTTTGTAGTTCCTGGTCATGCATTAGATTTTCTCGTTACATTGTCAACAACTTACATTAAAATGGTTTTCAGCTACCTTTCTATTCTTGCTTTTCTTTCTTTTTCTGCTCCCTTCATTCTAAAGCTGCTTAAGGAGATAGCTAGGAAACGGAGAAGCGTTCGTCTTGAGAGGGAAGTTGAATTAAAGCCATATATTGCAGCTCACTTTGAAGTTCTTCCTACGGAATTCACATTGGGGGATAAGAAGCATTATGGTGGCTTTGAGAATAAGCAACTGCAGAGTGGTCAAGAATATGTCTTCTTTGTATTGGCTGTAATGGAGCACTCAGAATCTGTAAGTTAGCTAATATTTTTAAATCTCTAAATTACTTCTCCACAACTGCGGGAAAAAAAGAAAAAAAAAAAAAAGTTTAGTACTTATGCTACCTCCCAAAAGCTATCTTTTTTATATTATATATACATTACAGCTTTGCTAAAGTGAGTGTTTCCTTGCTTAGTTCCAATTAATTCCTTGAAATTTTCTACTTTGCTTGCACCTTTATGTGTTACTTCTGTGTATAACAGAAACCTAATGTTAACCTTTAATTAGATGTGTTGTGATCCTTCTCAAATTACATGCTTCGCCATTTGAGATCAGTGACACAGGTTTAGAGGCTTATTTCCCAGTGTATTTAGAACACAATTTCTCCCTTGCCTTAACGCTACCATTTAGTTGTAGTGTTCAATATGCAGGATTCTTGGAAAGATCCACTGAATCAGATACATGTGCAACTAGCCTTTTTTGTTACACTGATTATTTCCTAGCAACTTTATCAGTAAATTCTTAGAAAGTTAGAAAATAATTCAATAACAAGGAAAATTCCTGAAGTGAGATAAACAGCTGTCATCCTCTTTATATAATTCATCTTGTAGCTATGTCCCTTTATGTATGAGTTGATCTACTGTATGTAAAATAGTAGTTAAGAAAAAAGACTGAAATAGGACCATTGAAAGAAGTTGCAATACACCTTAATATTTTAACATACAGTGTATAATATTGGTACCTAAACCTAACAGGTACATTTGTTAGCTCAACTGCTCAAAAGTATTGCAACATAATCTGAATACCAGTCAAATGCTTCCAGTGTGTAGCCTTAGAATTGCTTTCTTGATGTCAACAGAATTTGCCTACATGAGGAAGTAGTTTCAGTTTGAATATGTTTGGATACATATCTTCATTTGAAAATAAGCTAACTGTCTCCTGCAGGCTCTAACATAAATCAAAAGTTCCCCTTAAACTTTTTAAGAGTGACTGCAGAGACAGTAAATTCTGAAGGCACTGAATCAGAAAACTTCAAACTGGAGAGAGTGAGCAGCTTTGTCTGTAAAGTGAGATGGCTAAAAGTCTGTGTGTCGGAAATTACCTGTACTAAATTGATGTTTTGCATACAATATACTGCTTCTTACTTATTTCTCTATATTAATTAAAATATTTGTAATTTCTTTGTTAGAAGTCAGAATGATATAGCAGGAATAAATAGGATCATAAATTTACAGTTGAAAAGGCTACTATGGCAAAATATATCCAGGAGCCTACTGCTGAAGATTTCAGAGCGCATTACTTAGCTTACACTATGAACAGTATCTGGTTTAGCATGCCATCTGAGCAATCTATGTGAGTAATTAGTATGAAGTAGTCACAGAGAGTGAAGAGTTTGTAAGGGTCAGTGAGCTTCAATTCACAATCCTCTAGTGTATCTGCATTCAGTGTAGCTGGTTTTCTTCTAGGTCTGTAGATTCTACTGGCTCATGAGTTGTAACTTGTGAGGGAAGTTTTTCCCAATATTCAAAATACCTTTTACATAAGGTGTATCATAAAATTATTGTGTTTAGGAAAATGAAGAATTTGCTTTACAACAGTGCATGGGGAGATCTGAATTTGTGTAATTTTGTGAAATGGAATCTGAAAGAGCTTATGGTTACAGTCTATAAATAAGCATATTATCAAGTAGAAAGAAAAATAGTCATTTTTTACAAAAATGTGATTAATACAGGGTGGTTGAAAATCAAAAGCAAAATCCTCTGGGTTTGGAGAACAGGTATTAAGTGTTCATACTGTTATCCCTGAGAATCCCTCAGAATCCCTGTCATGGTTTAACCCAAGCCAATAATGAAGTGCCACTTGCTCACCCCCTTCTCTTAGTACCCCCGCCCCTCCCTCAGATGGGTTGAGGAGGAGAATCCTAGGAATGTAAAACCCATGGATTGAGATAAGAACAGTTTAATAAATACAATATACTACTACTAGTAATAATAATGATAAGAAAATAAAAAGATGAGAGGTATAAAACTGAAGGGGGAAAGTCAAACCCACAATAAACAGTAGTAATGGATGGTACAATTGCTGACCACCTGCTGACCAATATCCAGCCCATCTCCAAGCACCAATTGATTGCTTCTGGGTAACTCCCTCCAGTTTATATACTGGGCATGATGTGCTGTGGTTTGGAATACCTCTTTGGCTAGCTTGGGTCAGGTGTCCTGTCTCTACTTCCTAGATTCTTGTGCCCCTCCTCACTGGCGGAGCATGAGAAGCTGAAAAGTCCTTGATCAGGGTTAGTGCTACGTAGAAACAACTAAAACCACCAGTGTGTTGTCAGCACTGTTCTCTGTCAGCCGGTGTTGTCAGCACCAGCTGCTGCAATGAAAATCAACTCTAACCCTGCAGAAACCAGGACAATCTCTTTCCAGGCATTTTTTTCTTCCAGCTCTAAAGGAAAAGGCTAAATACGGTGTTTTATTGTAGCAATAGTCTTCCTTCTATCTTTTTGAGATTCCTGAAATTAGGAAAAAGTCCTAAGTCAGCTCAGGTGTTTCAGAAATGTACCATAAGGACTTCTCAATTTCTAAACAGCAGCCACAGAATTAGAATGTTTGGTGCATATTTACTAAAAGAGCGTAATATGACTGGACATCACTGGCGCATGTACTAGCTCAGTACCAGCTAGTTTTGTGCATCAGCTTTGCTGGGCCTAATCCTGTCTCAAACCCAGGCACTGCTGTGACCCAGAGCCCAAAACAAGGCCAAATGAAGTGCAAAAAACACATCTCCTTTTATAATGCTTGTTGTGTCTTAGGACATCTTTCAGAATACACTGTGAACATGGTAAACGAAAGCTAATTTCTTCTCCTGGTTGTCTTATTTCTTCTCCTGGTTATCTTAGTCTCCTGGTTATCTAATTTCTTTTCCTAGTTATCTTATCAATATGGTTGATATTCCTGATTTACTGCTGAATCAAGGTTTGAAGTCAGTGGCAAAAGCTGTAGTTCAAATCCTAGTTAAGTGCTGGAGGGGACACTCCAGCAAAGAAAAGAAGCAAGTACAAACCTTTCCCCACTTCTATTTTGCTGTCACTCAGAATTCTTTGCATGATCGAATTTTAGCAGGGTGGCTCCTCAGCCTCTCCTGTCTGTAATTTAAACTCTGCGTTCATCCATAGATCAGATATCTCATGTCTTATCCTAGGCCAGTTGGCTTAACAGCATCCAATAAGGCAAAGATTTTGAAAGGCCTCTATTGGTTTATAATTCTAGTTCCACCATAAGAGAGGCTTTGAGTATTTAGCATCCTTTCCTATTCTACAGTGGCTTCCCCTGGCTTTCAATCTAAAATCCCAGTTGTTTCCATCTTCTGTAAGAACACTGTCAGATAGGTTTTGGTTGCTCAAAGTGCACCCTATTATTGCCATAGGTTCCTTTTGTAGGAGCTTCCTACATTCAGTTCCCCTTTATTTTTACCTATAGTATTCTCATTGTTTCAAAAATACCATTTTACATCTTGCAGAAAGAAATATTGTTAAGCCAATATAAAGCTAAAAAAACCCTAAAAATGAGTAACTGATAAGTTATATTCCTCAGTTTCATAATACTTCATTTTCTCTTTCTCTGCTGAAGTTGTAAAGTGTACTATAGATGATCGTGTTACTTAATTTCAGGTCACTGCTATTATATGGATCACAAAGTAAAGATAGTAATAGTAATACACCATTCAGTTTGCAAGTTTATATACCACCTGACCTTAAAAGAAATAGCATTTTTGCATTGTCGTATTCATTACGTCATTATCTTGTGTGTATATATATATCTTTTAAATCTAGCATAGTTTATATTTTAAATGCACTCCTTTATCTATTTGTATAGACCATGTATGCAACCAGCCCATATTCTGATCCTGTTGTGTCAATGGATCTTGATCCCCAACCAATTACAGATGAGGAAGAAGGCTTGATTTGGGTTGTTGGACCAGTTCTTGCAGTGGTGTTTATCATCTGTATTGTCATTGCTATACTTCTTTATAAAAGGTAAGTTTCCCTTTTACTTTTTTAAGTGGGTATGTATCTTTCTGATATGGGCCATTTTGTAATACTGTTCTACTCTATGGTTTTTGTACTACAGCAGTAATGTTATAGCTTATGTATATTTCTGTGTTTATTAATGGTTTCCAGAGCACTGCAGAAATTTTAGTAGATTCATTGAAAGTTTCCAAAAATTACAAGTACACGGGTACATTTTTCTGCTGATGACAGTATTAACATTTGTGCATTTAAATGGTTTTTCCACTTTGCATATATTTGTGAAAAATATAAGCTTGCATATAAATATGTATGGCATTCACACATTTGACTTTTTAAAACTTATTTTGTTGATGTGCAATAGTAATACATTAGGGGTTGCATTCAGCTTGATGTTAAACATCGTTTTCATCTCCACTCAAGTAATTTGAGTTTTTACTTTTGATAGTTGGCCTCAATTTGGCAGTGTAACTACATGAATTGAAGCTCAGAACTCAGAGATTAAAGAAACATCAGTAGCTGTTTTCTGCTAATCTTGCAATGAGATCAAATCTCACTCTTCTTGCAATATGACACATATAGGCTTTCTATTACACAAAGGACTTCCCTCTGCCTTACAGCATATTAGATAAAAATGGTGTATGAGGCCTTAATATATACATATCAGCCTATTACAATGTAAATGAGTTCACAAAGGTCTAGATACTAAATCAAAAACAAAGAATTGAACACACGAAGTTTAAGATTTACGTTTTGTTCCTAGTACATTTTAGAGATACATTGATGAAGGATAATTGGAGAATGCTATAAAGATGCTGTGACCTTGTTGGGGGTGCACGGGCACAGTAGTGATAGTTTAATTAAATAGAGTACGTCTTCTAAAACTAATGGCTATGTATTTGTCTGCCACCCTGTATTCTCCTCTTCCCCTAAGTGTCTCCACTCACGTACCTTTGAAGATGCCTGTAGAGATCTCACTTCAGGTTATAGAAAGAAAATTCTCCATACAGCAGTAAAAAAACAGTCCAGGGTTAACCTTAGCTTTGGATTCCAAATAGATACACATTTATAGAGTGTTCTTTGGGTCTCTAATCTTACAGCAGCATAATGCATTGTCTACTGTGTTTCCTGAATGTTTCTATTACTGCCTACTGTCTCAGGCAATACAATTGATTAGCAATCAGCGAACCTCTGTTTGTGTCTGTCACTTAAAAAGCTGGTCATTAGAGATGTGCTAAAAGTGAAATATTCCTTTTTTCTGGTTAATTTGGAATACTAAACTAAAACTTTCTCCATACGAAACAAATCCAAACAAGGGCATATAAAGCAGGTGTGTAAATGATTCTAGGACTGTTGATTGTATTTATGAAATCATAGTAACAAACTTCAGTTCTGTTACCAAAAATGGCGTAATCCATAAATGAGCAGGTAAAATTTGTTCTTCAGTAGTACAAAGAGATTGGCATTTACTGAAAATGGGGGACACATTTTGCATCTGTTGTTTACTAGTGGTTCTAGAACTGCTCAAGGAAATGTCCATATGTATTTATTTATTTTTAAATTCTCAGGTATAAGCTGTAAATTATAGAATCATAGAATAGTTAAGGTTGGAAAGGACCATCATCTAGTTCCAACCCCCCCTGCCATGGGCAGGGACATCTCCCACTAAACCATATCACCCAAGGCTATGTCCAACCCTGGCCTTGAACACTGACAGGGGTGGAGCATTCACAGCTTCCCTGGGCAACCCATTCCAGGGCCTACATTAAAGGCCTCTTTATTATTTGTTGGTCAGTTATTGCTTCTGCATTTTGTCTTCTTAAAATCTGAAAGCAAGTATTCTGCGTAGAAAGATTTTTGGATCATATATTAGAATATAGACAAAAGGTCATTGCAGCCTTGTGTTTAACAGTAATAGTGAAAATACTGAAGAGTACTTTTTGTTGTCATCAAATATAGCTGCAATGTGCTATCCAACACAACTGAGGCTGATTAATGTATTGTGTGCATAAGAGCCCACAGATCACAGAACCAGAGGGTCATACCTCTGAGGATTACCCTGTCCCAGCCCTGTTCAGATAATGGAATCTCAATAACTTCTCTGGGCAACCCATTCCAGTGTACAACTATCCTCACAGTAAACATGATTTTTTTTTTTATTTTTATTTCCCGAGTTACTGTTGACTTACAGTTACAAACTCCTGCCTTTCTGAAGTTGATGTCTTTGTAAACGAGCTGACTTGGCCAGTGGCCAGCTCAGTATTCTTTGTGATTACAGCACTTGTACCACCCTACAGTCAAAGTGAAGGGACACAGTTATTTTGGAGCAGATCTTTAGTCTACTGGACTTAAATCAAAACAGTAGACCATGTTGCTCAAGACTCTGTCCAGCCTGGCCTTGAACACTGCCAAGGATGGAGCATTCACAACTTCTTTGGGCAGCCTCTTCCAGTGCCTTATCACTCTCACAGTAAAAAATTTCTTCCTTAAATCTAAACTGAATCTCCCCTGTTTCAGTTTAAACCCATTACCCCTTGTCCTATCACTACAATCCCTGATGAAGAGTCCCTCTCCAGCATCTTTGTAGGCCCCCGTCAGATACTGGAAGGCTGCTATGAGGTCTCCACACAGCTTCTATTCTCCAGGCTGAACAGCCCCAACTTTCTCAGTTTATCTTCATACGTGACATGCTCTAGTCCCCCTATCATCCTTGTGGCCCTCCTCTCGACCTGCTCCAACAGCTCCATGCCCTTCTTATGTTGAGGACACCAGAACTGTACGCACTACTCCAAGTGAGGTTTCATGAGAGCTGAGTAGAAGTGCAGGATCACTTTCTTGGACCGTACTTCTTTTGGTGCAGCCTAGGATATGATTGGTTTATGGACTGCGGGCACATGCTGAAGCTGGATCATGTTGTTTCTTATCAACCAACATACCCAAGTCCTTCTCCGGAGGGCTGCTCTGAATCACTTCTCCACCCAACCTGTAGCTGTAGGTACAGTTGATTTTTGGATGTGTGACACATGGTCACTTTCACAGGGTTTACATGGTTAGAAACCCAGTTAGTGAATATTAAATAACTCTAGGAATCATTCAGTGTATCTCAGAAACCAACAAAATAGGGAGTTAATGCCCCAGAAAGCATTCTGTCATTCATTCTGGTTTGTTGGTTTGGGGTTTTTTTAACCAAAATTTATGTGGTTATTCCTCCTTGTTTTTCAGAAATCATGAGTTCTCTAATTTGAGCCGTTTCCTGAAGAAAATTTCTAGAACCATGTTTGTTTGTAGAATGAGTTTCTGTTTGTAGGGAAGATAGATGTGTCTTGAGAGACTTTGTCTTCTTTGCTCTTACAGTGCATTTTTTTATTTGTTTAAATAGACAGCAGCCTAAGCATGAATCTTTTTAGTGGAGTGATCTTTGGCCCTTGTTCATGGAACAGTTTGGGTTGGAAGAGACCGTAAAGGTCATCTATTCCATATTCCAATTCCCTGCAAGGAGCAGGGGCATCAGGTTGCTCAGAAGCCTGTCCAAACTGAACTCAATTGATTCCAGGGGTAGGGCATCTGCCACCTCCAGGCAGCTGTTTCAAATTCCTTGCCATTTTATTGTCTGGTTTTGTAAAATAGTTTTTAAAATTTTCTTTTTACTTTTTTTTTTTTTTTGTTCGTAACAAATCATGTCTATCTCATATATTAACCTTGTTCTTTGCATGCTTTCTCTCCCCCTCTTCTTCCTTTCTCCTCTGCCCTCCACTGCCGTCTTTCCTCTCCTTCCTTCTCTCTTCTCTAGAATGTAAGAAGGAACTAAAACTTTGTGAGGCATCACTTTTTCAGTGTAATAGTAATGTTAGTTTGATAGCTCAGATTAAACGCCCATTCTCCATTATCCCATTGGCTAAAATTGAAGGTAGCACTACTTTGCAGAAAATCATAGAATAATAGAATATTTAGGTTTGGAAAGGACCTTAAGATCATCAAGTTCCAGCCCCCCTGCCATGGGCAGGGGCACCTCACACTAAACCATGACACCCAAGGCTCTGTCCAGCCTGGCCTTGGACATCACCTGGGATGGAACATTCACAGCTTTCCTGAGCAACCCATTCCAGTGCCTCACCACCCTTACAGTAAAGAATTTCTTCCTCATATCCAATCTAAATTTCCCCTGTTTAAGTTTGAACCCATTACTCCTTGTCATGTCACTACAGCCCCTAATGAAGAGTCCCTCCTCAACGTCCCTATAGGCCCCCTACAGATACTGGAAGGCTGCTGTGAGGTCTCCACACAACCTTCTCTTCTCTATGCTGAATAGCCCCAACTTTCTCAGCCTGTCTACATATGAGAGGTGCTCCAGTCCCCTGACCATCCTCATGGCCCTCTCGACTTGTTCCAACGTCGCCATGTTTGTTTTATGTTGAGGACACCGGAACTGCACACAATACTCCAATTGAGGTCTCACAAGAGCAGAGTACAGTAGAGGGGCAGAATCACCTCCCTCAACCTGCTGGTCACTCTCCTTTTGATGTTGCCCAGGATGCGGTTGGCTTTTTGGGCTGCAAGAGCACACTGCAGGCTCATGTTCATTTTCTCATCAACCAGCACCCCCATGTCCTTCTCCACAGTACTGCGCTGAATCTCTTCTCTGCCCAAGCTGTAGCTGTGGCTGGGATTGCTCCAACCCAGGTGTAGGACCTTGCACTTGGCATGGTTAAACTTCATCAGGTTGGCATCAGCCCACCTCACAAGCGTGTCAAGGTCCCTCTGGATGGCATTCCTTCCCTCCAGCATGTCAACCAAACCACCCAGCTTGGTGTCATCGGCAAAATTGCTGAGGGCGCACTCAATCCCGCTGTCCATGTCACCAACAAAGATGTTGAACAAGACCGGTCCCAACACCGGTCCCTAAGGGACACCACTTGTTACTGGTCTCCAGCTGCACATTTGACCACAACTCTTTGCATGCGGCCATCCAGCCAGTTCTTTATCCACCGAGTGTTCCATCTATCAGATTGATGTATCTGTATCTTAGAGACAAGAATGTCACGTGAGAGAGTGTCATACACTTTGCAGAAATCCAGGTAGATGACATCAACTGCTCTACCACTGTCCATGTCTGAAAGAGATTTTTTTTCAGCAGAAGATTCATTTTGGGCTTAACCTTGTATCTTCCATTTATTCTATGATACCCAAGCACTAAATATTTAGATGAAGTGTCACCTTTTAATTTGATTGTTTCATATCTTTTCTGTAAGTCAATATTTCTTGCATCTCTGGTTGTGCTTACCCTGTTTACTGCTGACCAACTAATTTTGCACCTTTTCTCCCTCCTTGCTGCATTAAAATGGAGCAGTAAACCTGACAGGTGAGACATGAAAAGTAATCACTCTCCATTTAATCCACAGAGGATAAAAAAAAAGTTATCCTGATAATTATCTTAAGTTATCCTATAATTATCTAATTATCTAAGACAGAGCACCTGTCAGTCTATATGAATATAGATAATATCAATACAAAGACAACTGAAAGATTTGTAACGTAGAAAGGAAGAAAGCAAGCACTGGACAGAAATGTAACGTATGCACCCATGTTTTGCTGCTTTTATTTTGTTTCTCCGTGGCGTACGTTTTCAAAAAGCAGCACAGGTTACAATGTCCATGCAGTTTTATCTGTGTTTCATGAAGTTATGACAGTGGTTCGTTGCTATAACCAAAGCTGTTGAAGGAATGCATGCTTGTGGTTGAAGTATTGGCCACTCTAATCTCCATAATGCTCCATACACAGTTTTGATGCTGACTTACAGCTGTACAAGCGAAGATGATACGGAGGTTTCATTTGTCCTGTGGATTTTTTTCCACCTCAGTTGTCTCAAAACCTTTGCATAATCTGCAAGAACTGTGATATATATAGTGTGAAAAAATGACAAAGCCAGAATAATCCTGTGAGTAATAATAAATAGTAATAAATTGTCTTACAAGTATTCAAAAAATGTAAATAAATTAGTAGAAGAGAGTTTAGTGCTTTTAATAGATTAATAGGAAGTTATGTTGCCCAGGAGTGACTTAAAAGTGGAAAAGAGGCAAATGAAGCTTATCTCTGGACAATTCCACTGATTCCCTAGACTTGAGGAGAAGGAAATATACACAAAAATACTTGAAAGCTGCATCACACACCTTTACTTAAGAAGAAAGACCACTATGTCACTGTGCTACTGTGGTAGGAGTTTGAGATAGTCAGAATCAAAATTGAAAAAAGAATTTCTACTGAGTTTCTCCATAATGTTTTTTTGAAATTAGAGTAAAACCAGAAGAATCAGATTTAAATCTTCATCACTTCACTAAAGAGAAGTTAATACATGTGTTAAGGTATTTACCAGAGAACAGATGGAATATGTTTACAGCTAAACACTTCCCTCTCCCCCTCTCCCACCACCCATTAAATCATAGGAACTGTAACTTCAAAATAATTCCTGCAATGATGTTACTATTTGCCTTTTTTTCATAGTATCTGAAATCTTGCTGTATGCCACTCTCATGAATGCCACCAGGTGTTCATAATTTAAGACTAGCAAGAAATTAATTGAGCATTTTTTAAGAGGGGAGCCTGGTGGCATAATAACATATTTAGCTTTGTGACATTTTAAATCAGTTATAGAAAGGGAAAAGAAAGGAAAAGAAAATAAAAAAACCCACAAAAATCTTACACACACTCCCCCCCCCCCCCCCCCCCCAAATAAACAATAAAAAAAACACCAGGAAAAAAAAAACCAACACTCACACATGCACAACCTCCCCCCAAGAATACTGATACGTTAGAGCAAATATTGGACACCTGGAAAAGACTTGAGATCATAAACCTCAAGGTCGTCCTAGTTTTGTTTTCACAAAGTAGTTCTCGTTACTGTTTGCGTCTTCTTTTTATGTTGGATAAAGAATATCACCCAGTTTGCATTTTCATTCAGGAACTCACAGAGGGCTAGTGAAGAAGGATTCATATTGAATTAAAGCATTAAATTTACATATTCCAATATTTTGCATTAGGAAATCATCCTTTCAGGTTACGGGAGTCCGTTTTATTAGAACAGTCAAGAGTACAAACACTCTTCAGTCAGGACTCTGTTTCTCTTTTCCCTCCCTTCCGGCCTTCCTCTCTTCCTCCCTCCTTCCCTACCTCTCACCCTCCCTTCCTCTCTCCCTCCCTTTCTCTTCCTTCCTCCTTTCTTTCCCTTTACTTATTTTGGACAGATTGACAGGAGTACTATAATTTCAGTGACAGTCTTAATTTCATCAGAAACATTCATGCAGAATCTGAGCTTTCAATATGCAGGTGTGATCAGCTGCATGAAGATTGTGTAATGGAGCTCTTAGAGAGATGAGAGGCAACAAGGTGAATTTTTACTTCCTAGAAAATGAAGGGAATAGGTGTCTTCTTGGATAGGTGTCTTCTATACTGTTTTCTGTCATATTGAAAGTGCCCAAAGAGTAGAGGTGATTTTTTTTATGAGCAATGCAAAACTGTCTGTATGAAATTCAAAGTAGTCAGTTATTATAACTTCTGTTTCTTTTTAATTGTGTGTTTAATTTTTACATAGTTTTTAATAAAGCTATAGTTAGCTTTTAAAATAGAGATAATGTGGTATTTTTTTGTTTGTTTGTTTCATGTTATGTCTTGTAATAGTTTTCTAACTGGGTGCCCAGGATAATGATCTAGAGGATTAGTTTAGGGCAGAGTGAAGCCATTTTCCCCCTGACATTACCTACTATAATTAGATTCATTCTGCTATTGCCAATTGTAGTTGTCCTACCCAACATGCATAATTATTTTACCTTTGCACTGGATTAAATACTCCTTCAGAAAGAAGCATCCTGTCTTTAGAATATAATGATTAAACACTTGGGCACCTTTATTTGTTAAGCTAACACCTTGGTCATATGTTTACGTGTATTCACCTTCTCCATGCAGGAAGAGGGCTGAATCTGATTCTAGAAAAAGCAGCATACCCAACAGCAAGGAGGTCCCCTCTCACCATCCCACAGACCCAGTAGAGCTGCGACGCCTTAATTTTCAAACTCCAGGTAAGAGAGAGCAGTACGTTACTGAGAGCTCTGTGATCACAGACTGAGTAGTGGTGCTGTTATGGAACAGAAATGTTGGTTGTTTAGAAAAATGTATGTTATTTTGCTCATGAGGTTTTGCACAATGTGTTTCTTCAATGGCTTTGAAAATGATTCCGTAATTTCTTTATTTAATGAAAAATTCTTCTTGGAACAAAATTAAAGTTCTACAAAAGAAGAGCCAAAAAGTCACATGTGTTGATGGATGTGTTTTATGAGCTGAAATTCCAAGTTAAACCTGACAATGCTTGAAAAGATTATTGGGAAATGCATTTCATCTATTTATTAATGATATTTTTACAGCTACTTCTTTGTAAATAACTGCATTATCAGGTAATCCATTAATATTATAGAAAGTGTACACTACATTGCAAATGTACAATACAGAGAAGAAATACTAACTAGAGAAATGGTCTTGTCTTTTAAAATCAGACTGTGTGTTAGGATCAAGGAGGCTACTAAAATATCAGTAGTTCTGAAGGTAAAAGGAACACACTCCTAAATATTTTATTTATTTACTTATTAAGCAAGTTTTTTAAAGCCATTCGGTTTGGTAGTCAAGAAACACTGGGAGAGAAGTACTTAAAATAGTATTGATTTACTTTATTTTGATCATGATGTATTCCAGTAGACTTGTTTCCTATTGCAGTGTGATTGCACACAGTCCCAGCCCAATGCATATTACTTACTAAACTTTCTTGAGCCTTGTGTTTGTCAAATTTATTTAAGTATAAAAAATAATAAATTCAAGCTCATAAAGGCAGCAAGCAAAGTACTTGAGATGCTAAGAGATGAGCTGCAGAATCTGACATGCTAAATATTACAAAAGGGTTAACTGAACTTGCAAATCTTATTTCTGATTTTCTAAATAATGTCTATATTAAGATAGGCCCAGTAGGAGTGAATCTGCAGAGCCATGAATTTGGGACTAAAGACCCAATATCCACACTGTATGCATATGGTAGAGGTAGAAAAGGAAGCAGATTCTGGGGGGTTGACTTTTACCTTGTATTAGTCTGTTCCAGTACACTGAATGCTCTTTAGCAACTGGAGCAAATTAGATATGTTTCAAGAACACACCTTCTAGTTTAGACTCATCTGAATATGGGAATGTTGTTCACATACACTGGGACCTCTCTGCAATGTGGACCTAAGTACAGTGTGAAAGTTTTGGTTCACAGTGCTGCTTCTGCAATATTAAAGTAGGTTCACCTTTACTAAGCAAAGGTTTATGTTATCCAGCATTTTCATACAAAGGCTTAAACTTTGTTACCAGAGATAGAAGTATACATTCACGTCTTTGAAACATGAAAAGGAGACTATAGTTTCTACAGTCTAGCTTAAACTTAAACCAAGTAATTATCTGTATGCAGTTACATAATGAATGGAAAGAAGAATATAGTTTCTACAGTTTAGCTTATGCCTAAAACAAATAATTATCTGTATACAGTTATATACTGAATGGATGGCTTAATAACTAGGTATATAAGCGTAAACTTCTGCTGCACATGAATTTAGATGGTAGAGTCTTGCCTGTTATTTCTCGTCAAAGTAATATATGGTAAAAAAATAATGCTGTCAAGTCTTAACAGCTTCACATATAAAATTAATTTTTTATTATCAATCCTAAATTTACATTTCGAATATAAAGTTATTAAAAAATTGCAGAATTTGTGCTACTTGTAGATACCGTAACTCCATTTCATTGATCTGAGAATGACTTGAGAGAAGAGGGCATATACCTTTCTTTACAGTACCATATTTCACCAGGGAAGTTTGCACTTTTCTGTGTATTTAGTTGAGCAGAACATCTGCAACCCATTTCTACTATGAATTCTTCTTCTCTGCTGTAAATCTTTTTACAAAATGGAGGATTAAAATTATTGTTAAAAATATAGAACAGGAAGCAAATGACAATCTTTCTCCTACTGTTGTACCACCTAAGACTCCTAGGTACAGGTCAGTCCTGTTACTGCTGATTCTCAGCATGCAACTAAATATCAAGGAGAAAATTTCTAACCCATGAGATTCTTCTTGCGGTATACCAATGCTAATTAGCATGTAATCTTAGCCCCAGAGAAGTCAAGGCACAGTTTTTGTGCTAGTAAAAGCAGAACCTCGCTTAATTCACATTAGCTCCAGTTAGGGCTACCATTTCATTAAAATCCAGATTAATTTAATTTAAACATCTGGATCTTGCTGGAATGTTTATCCAATTCCAGAGAATCACAGAATCATAGAATAGTTAGGGTTGGAAAGGACCTTAAGATCATCTAGTTCCAACCCCCCTGCCGTGGGCAGGGACACCTCACACTAAACCATGCTACCCAGGCCTCTGTCCAACCTGGCCTTGAACACTGCCAGGAATGGAATATTCACAACTTCCCTGGGCAACCCATTCCAGTGCCTCACCACCCTCACAGTAAATAACTTCTTCCTTATATCCAATCTAACGTTCCCCTGTTTAAGTTTTAACCTGTTACCCCTTGAGTAACGCATCATCAAATAGCATGGGAGACAAAGCTTTTCAAGATGAATGTAGAAAAATTACAGAAAAGCTGTACATGCAGGATGCCAATTTTGTTGGTTTTGTTATTCCTTCTCTCTCAGGTGTGTGTGGTTTTTATTTTCTACGAAGTAGAAAGTTTTCTTGGCAGTTTCTAAGCATACCGGTTGCTTCCAATCGGAAGAGAAAAAAAAAAAAAAGGTTATAATGAATCCTTAATTTGAAGAAGTGTTAGAGAAAGAAATTCTAAGACATTAGCATATCCAGATTGCCAGTTTTCACTGGGAGAGGTGAATGAGACACTCCTATAAAATTCTGGGTTGTCATAAGCTTTACTACTTTGAAAGATTTCTAAACAGCCTCTTTCAAAAAAATGTTAACATCATATATTTTGTGTAAGGAAATGTCTGATCGGGTATATCAGAACAAAATATTTTGAAAGTAAAACTGTTCTGGTAAATTTGCATTTCTAACCACAAGGACAGAATACTTCCGGTAGAAGTGGTTAGGCATAACTTTTTGACAGAAATTGTAGAAAAACAGGATTTTATCTCTGGTGGTATCTAGGCAATGATTTAGGCACAGTTATGTTGTACTTGTCATAAAATTGTCAATTTAGCATGAAGGTGAAGTAAAAGTCCACAGTCTAATATAGCAGCCAGCAAATGTCTCACTTTCATGTCACTTTTTCTTCTGAAGAACTTCATTCTTCACTAATTTAGTACTTACCTAAAAAGTTTCCTATATTACTTTGTCCAGAAAGGGTAAAATTCATTTTTGGCTTTTCTTCTCACTGGACACAGTAGCTCCACAGACAGAATTGACATTTTGTCTTGACATTTGGAATAGCCCACTGTTTTACATCTGAGAATAGGATCCAATGTTCATATGTGTTAGCCAAAAATGTATATTTGTTAGATAAGCCCATATGACTGGGTGTGGGTCAGAGCTGTGCCAAGCTTTCTTTGAGTAAGCATAAAAATACCCAATCTCTCAGTAGCACACAGGATTTCATTTTTAAGTCTGTTATTCTTCTGGAACTGAAGTGAGTAGTTGAGGAAAAGTCAGTCACATTCTTCCCATTCTACAGGTTTTCTGTGAAAATGGGATTAAAATCATTAATCTGGTGCACAAATGCTAGAAGTCTCCATGCCAGGTAGGGAACAGGTAGTAATTAAGCCCTCACAAAAGGTTTCCTGAAATGAAAAGATACAGTTTTGCATAGAGGAAAATAACTGATGTTAAGTGGTTTGAGGGGTTTAAGAGAGACCCAAGGCTCAGGCAAAGACTTCAATCTGCCAGTCCCTCAAAGAACTAAATGGAGTCATGCCTCAAATGTGACTGGATTTTTGTCCTCATTTAAGTATAGCATATGTCATACTCATTAGCAATTTGTGCAGTTGGATGCCAATTAAACAATTATCTCTTACAAACCAAATAAGGTGCTTTGAAATACAAGAAAAATAAATCAGATTATTACAGCTCTGAGTTAAAGACTGTTTTTTTATTAGACAAGTAAGTGCTCACAAGAAAACGCCCTGAATTTCTAAGGAAGTTCCCATAACTTATTTCCAAGATGAGACAGGAAAATAGTAAAACGGGTCCAGAAGAAACCGGTGCAAGTAACAAAAGTGGAAGAAGTCATGTCTACATTCAGTCATCTACTTTGCAAGTTAGAAGGAAATTTCTTCCCTTAGTTTATCCTCACAGTTCTGTTTATGAGAATTGTGGCACTGGTTTGTCTCCATGACAAAACTAGACTGGAATAGCATTTTTACCATGAGCAACCCTACATACAGCTCTTTGTGTGAATTTACTCACACGGAGGATTTAGTCACCCAGAAAAAGTATAGGTTCCAGAGTGCAAATAGCATTTGCTGATATCTTATTTGGCTGCTTTCAAACCGAGAGGCAGTCAGAAACTGCTTAGCTGGGAGTTGGAATTGAAAGTTCTGCTCCTCATAAGAGTAATTTGGGGATCTTTTTTTCATACATTTTAGCCAATGGTTTTACAACATGTTATTGTACTGAACAATTTTAGACCACAGACTGAAAAACAGGTTTCTCCTTTTCTCAGTGTAGATGGCTTTCACACCTCACTCAAAGCTGGGGCTTCTGTTGTGATGCTACAGAGTCTTTTGGGCTGCTTTGTAAAACTAAGTCTTTGTTACAGGACAAAATTCACTTTCATTCCAGAATAATTCATCTGCTTTTGAAGAACATCAATTCTTCTGGAATAAAAGTGACCTAATTTTGCAATATTGCACGTTGTTAACTATTTTAGGCTAGCTGTTGCAGAATGAAATTCCTCTAGAGCTAATCTTGTAAATTTAGCTTTGTACACAAGATATAAGATCACTATCTGGCTTTACTGTAGCTGTGTGAAAGAGAAATTCTGAAGTAACAGTAATTTTTTATGAAATACACTAAAGTCATCCTTGCTAAATTTTCATGGATGCCAAATTCCTCTTGAATCAGGGTCATACATATTTTTTTCAAGTCTCCATGTCCAAATTTTAATATGTATTTATTTCTACTTCTTTGCTAAGGGTAAGTATTAGTAAACACTGATACTGGTTCCTTCCTTTTCTTGTAAGGAAACAGCATCTTAACACAGATTGGTGTGTGGGCAGGTATTTGGTGTTACTAAATAAAAATAAAGATGTAATAAATCAGGGGTTTTCAAATCAAAGAGTATTAATTAAATGTGGACCTGAAATACAATTTATTTAATGAGAAAATTTCTATGAAAATAATGTATCACATTTTCAGTTCATTTAGATTGTAGTCTGTGTGCTAGCAGCTGCTTCTAACTTCCTGCTTGTTCATTGTGGGCATGTCAACTTAAACATCCAAATTTGTAAAGAAATGCGTGTTTCTTAAATGATTTAAAGCTCTTACTAGAAACCCTGGCAACAAACAAAATCCTAATTTAATGCACTAATGGCAAGGCCAAACACCCACTTGTTTCAGTGTGATAAAGGAGAATATATAACAGTTTAAATATCTGGTAGTATGTAGATGAATTCTGACCTTACTCTGTCAGGTTTTTGTTGAAATTGTAGTGCATATGCTGTTCTGTGTTCCTTAGCCATGTATTTATCACAGATTAACCAGAAGATAATTCTGATCTGTAATTAAACCATATATTCTCATTTTGTTCATGCGGAGGGGTTACTACTAGGCTGCATAAGATCAATCACATCTGGCAATCTTCTACCAAATCTGAAATAAAAGCTTCTTATGGATGCAATTTCAGCTATGTTTTGCATGTGCTGGTTTGGGTTGGAGATGGTGGGAAGGGGAGGGAAAATGGGGTAGGGGATATGGTTTTGTTGGTTTGTGGGTTTTTTTTTTTTTCCTATTTGAGTTTTTAATAGGTTTTATCTCTTTATTTTCTAATTTCAAAGTTTTGAGGCACATTTTCAGCATGGTGTTTCTTTTGACTATCTTGCATGTCACAGAATCTGTTGTAATTTAGCTGTATTTTGTCTTTAATTTTTTTGTGTTTTCATAACATGTGTTGATTGATGTGGAGGTGTGTCAGCAAATAAGTGTACTTTCTTACTTGTAGCCACAAAAATAAGTGTGCTTAGCTGTACTTTAGGATTTTTTTTTGAGTAAGCTTCTATACCTGATCTCGTGCAACTCATGTTAAGCTGTTGCATGAGACAATGAGATCTTGAAATGTTCATTCGTAGCATAATCTGTTATGATGCTTGTTATGATTCATACTCTGATCAGATAAAAAAGTCCTTTAGCACTTCTTTTAAGAACTATCTACTTTCATTGTCTCAGTAGAGTACATTTTCTATATTTGAAAGATGAAAATATAACACATGCAATTACTTCACAAGTTAACTGCAAAATATTTTTTGAAGAAATTTAATAAATGTCCAAGTGTAAGTGCCCAAAATGAGTTGTGAAAATGGCAGTCAAAAATTTCCAGTTTCTGAAGTTGTAAGTAGTTCTTATTTTTCCTCAGAAAAGAAAGTTTTATGTCAAGTCTCACTTTGCACAAAGTGTTTAATGTTAAATCTCCCCTTAGGAATGTCAAGTGGCATATAAAGGAGTGTATAAAAAAAGAAATTGCTTAAAAAATAATAGAAGTTCAGCATCTTTAAAAATTATGCTTTAAAACTAAGCTAATTATTGAGATTTGTGTTCATGATGCTGGTAATTTATAGACAGGTTCATCACGTGATGAGCAAGTCTCATTCTTTTTGTTTTTATGTCCTTTATGTTTACAGTAGGGTAACTGGACCTTTAGACATCTTAGTTGAGTCCAGATGCTGTTTTGTGCATGTCTGAAGTCTCTCTATGTGCAAGATTGATTGGTTATGATGGTCTACTGCTGTTACTAATTTTTTTCCCATTTCCGATTGGCTTTTACTTTTTACAGCTTTGAGCAGTAATTCAGTCCCCTACGCCTCCCTGATTGGCTCTGTGTCCTCCCTCTCTAGCCAAACTACCACTCAGTCCTTATATGATAATAACTCTCTCCCACGATTCGCTCGAAAAGGTCTAAACATCTTTGTCTCTATTATTTTCTTTGTTCAAGCACTGTTTCAGATGTACATCAGTCCACCTCCATTTCTGGATCAGTCTAGAGTTCTCTTGTGCCTTCTCGCTCACATGTTTTCCAGAGGGGTGCTTGATCTGGATCAGTGTAATTAGATGACTGTCACCCACACTCATTTTGAGAAGAGACAAGTTCTATTAAGTGAAATTTCTAGGAAAAGGGGAGACAAACAGAACAGATTCTGATAAATTAGTAATCATGGACTAATTGTTAATTGAAATTTATAATAAATTTTTCCATTATATCTTAATATTTTGCTCTCTTATTTAACTGACAGTGTGCTTTAGTATGAACTTTAAATAATGTCTTAACCATCACAAGTGTGCTATGAAGGTAATATATAAATATATAAGTGTACAGCTAGTTGAATTAAGGACAGTGCTACTAGACATTATTTTATACTCTAGTATGATGACTGAAATGTCAAAAAGTCAAAAAGAAAATGAGAATTAAAAAATAAATAAATAAATAAAACATACTATAGCATGACTGTGTTGTAACCACATAGTCATTTTAGTAATTTGCAGCTACATTTACAGGAAATGAAAGCTGACTGTCTTAGGCATGCTCTTGAAATTCATGGTGACAAAGCAAACTGCATTGTGCAACATGTCTTCCAGCTTGAGCCCCCTTGAGTCATCACTGTTTTCCCTTTGTAATTTCAAGAGATCCTGGGGTTCACTAGTGTGATATTTTCTAGCCAGCTCTGATTTCTTCCCACAGGCAATTGAAAACTCAGTTTCATTTTAGGTGTGATAGTGTAAAGTATGAAGAGAAGAAGTAAGCATTTTGGAGAAGGGTCATGAAGACTAATAGTGTGAAACAAACGTCTCAAATTTTTGCCTGGCAAATCTTCAGCTGGCAGATTGTTCTAGTTGACCCCACATCTTCTGTCTTTCTTTTGCCTTGCTGTCTCTGTACTCACTTCCACACCTATCTATCACCAATTCCCAGTTGTTCTTTTTCACTCAGTCTTCATCAGTGGACAAAGATGTTTACACCTGAAGTAGATTGTAGGTACTTTTGGGGGTTGATAAATGGGGTTTCAGATTAAGCATATTTAAAGGTACTAGTGCAGTCAGTATGTGCGTCCAGCCAAACTATGCAACCCCTGCCTCTACAATCTGCTACTAGTGAAAACATTTTTGAAGTTCTAATTGTCTGATGTCCAATGTTGTCTTCAGTGACTGTTGCCTAAAAGCAATGGTGCATGTTATTCTAGTCATTCATAGTTGCATGTTAGTCACCTCAAAGTTTCAAAAAATATTTGAGTATTTCTAATTTAGAATATGTAGTCAGTCTTCTAGACCTTGATGCATTACTATTAATCCTTATCCATTTCATTCTTTATAATTTATTTTATTAAATTAATTTTATGTTGGTTTGAGGTTTCTTTGATTTTTACCATTTCCTTTGCAGGTTCAGATGTCTCCGGTTACCTCGGTAACCTTCATTCTTCAAGTTTGTTTTTCTTGATTATGCATAAGTCACTTTGTTTTCTGTCAAAACACTGTTCTTTCCCCTTTAGGGCTCTTTCAGTGTCTGTTTCTCAACTCACCTTTCCTCATCTAATTCAATGGAGTTTCCATTTCATGCAATGCAGGAGAAGAAGTTTGAAATGACATTAAGAGTCATTACTCAAAGCAGAGGTTGTCATCAGGTCTAACTGTCTCATTTTTCCATGCCTAGCTAGACTCATTGACTCACATCAAAGTAACTCTTTCCTCTACACTAGGAATGTTAGCTTTGGGAGTATGTTTGGTGACTTCTTTTGATTTGGCTTCAGAGCTCATCTATCCAGAGCATGTCCTGCTTTGAGTAACCAAACTATTTGCCTGCTTCTCTCACATACGACATCTTTACTACTTACACATTTCTAGCCATTCTAACTATACATTTTCTAAATTTTAGAGTGATGCCACCACTTTAGTTTCCTTTAAATTTTGTTCTTCTTTCTTGTTCAACAGGTATGGCCAGTCATCCCCCAATACCTATCTTGGAACTTGCAGATCACATTGAAAGGTTGAAAGCAAATGACAATTTGAAGTTCTCACAGGAGTATGAGGTAATTTCCCCCACTTTCTCATTATTCAAATTATTTAAAATGCGATGTTTTCTGTTTCCCTAGACATCTCTCTGATATGCACCTACCCTGATGGTGCCAGTTTTGTATGATATTAAAACAATGATAAAAAACTTTTTTCTGTGTAAAATTACTACACTGGTGGGGTGGTTTCTTTGCCTGTAACAGTATGTTCTCTTTTTACAACAGCATGTGCCAGGCAGATTTCATGGACACATGCCTGAAGTGGTGTGTGAATGATGCAGCACTTGCTTTTCATAATGTACACAAACATTCATCTACTTCACAGTTAAAAGTTCTTACATTATATTGAAAATCTCCTGTGTAATCTTGACAGGACATGTACAGTATGAGCTCCAAAGTAGTTACAGTCCACTGTGTTAATTTTTTGTGCATTAAAACCATTTGCAGTTGCCTGGTTGCCCTACTGTACCAGTTTTAAGACATCCTGGTTTTCTCCTGTCAATAATACCACATCTATGAATGTCTGTAGAAGCGTGGAAGGATTTAACTGGAAGAGAGTAATCATTCGCCTTGTCTGCAGTAATCCATGGACTATACCTCCACAGACGGGTATTGGTACTGTGGAGCCATAAGAGGTACAGCCTCTTATGTCAGTAATTTGAGGCTAAAGGGACTTAGATAGCCATCTATTAAACACGGTAAATTATAGTTGTTTTTTCAGTGTTGATATTATCTATGTCAAAAACTAGTGGGTAAAGTAGACACTGAACCATCAGAAAAAGTATGCTAATTTAGGGTATCTGTGGGTGGTCATGTCAGTGACCCAAGGAGTAATAGCTTCCAGAGGGATCACTGACAGTATTTTCTTTATATTCTGCTGTGACACTAATCATTGCTTAAAACTTCTAAAGACTTTGTTAGAAGGCTGGAGTGAAAGCCTTATTCAAATCATTGAAATCATCTTGAGAACATAACCATTTATAGTTCACATTTTGAAGATACATGAAGTCGTTAAATTGTAGGTATCTGTCCCTCCAGACTTGTTTACCAGTCTGCCTGAAAATAACTGCTTTCACTTTTTTGGGTTTTTTTTTTGTTTTTATATAACATTGTGGGTAACTGTAGGTCAACAAGAAGCTTCATTTATATTGCTTTTCCCAGTGGTTTTCAACATTTGTCTTTGAAATTCCAGCTTTGGAGATCAGACTTCATTTCCCTCTAGTGCAAGGCTCATCCATTTTGAAACAGAATTAGTGAAAAGCACTGCTATTTGATTTCATGGTCTAGTCTAGGCAGTGGACTAAGGCTGCAGTTTCGTGATCACTGTAAGTCATCTCCCTGTCTTGGCTGTGCATTCCTGTTGTCTTTCTTGTTCCAGTCCTGGCACTAGCACATGTGCAGCTGTTCAAAGATTATCTCAGGAAATAGATTCAGCTGAAAACTAATTGTTTTATTTTTCTTTGCTGTTTTCAATTGGATCAGTTCCCTGAACTAGCTCACCACTTTTCTGCATGAACGCTAGTGCCAGCACAAGTGAGTTGGTGGGGTCATTTATGGTCAGGGATGCGGGCCTTCTCTTTCAGGAACAGTCTTCACTAATGTTCCTTAAAAGCAACTATTTGATTCTGAGACGCAAATGGGTACAGATGGTTACAGTTGAACTGCTATCACTTCAGCTAACATTTGAACTGGGGACACAGAAGGGAAAAAGAGATATTTTTCATCTTTAAGAATTAAAGATGTAGCATGCAGCAGGAAACCACAGAGTTTATTGATAGTAAAGTCCTCCAGTTAATTCCCAGTTGGAGAAATAAACCCTCTTCCTCAGATACCACTGTCCTTTCCTCCTCACATTCAATTATTGTATTTTACCCTTCATAGAATTTCTTGCATTGTATGGATGAAATTCTTCAGAAATAAATGGATAATATACAGCAACTGTTATCACTTTGTGATACCATAAGATAAAATATATATATTTGCACAGTTTCTTGATGAAAGCTGACTTCTCATGCAACCTGTAGAATTTCTTTCAGGAGGTCAGCTGGATTTCAATAGAAACTTATTTTTTAGCACACCCTACATTAGTTGCTACTTGAAAAGAGTTACTTGTTTCACAGCTCAGACACATCTTTTCATATTACATGGAAGCTTTTCAAGCTCTTCAGAAGTATTTGAATACTTGTGCCTGTTCCATGCTTGATCCTGTTCCGTCCACTGCCCTTTGATCAGAGTTTCTGATCAAAATTGCTTACAAGTTTGTTTTTCTGTTTTTGGAAGAGTATTGCTTTCTTGCCTGTCTTGCTTTCTATTCATACAGACACACAGACACAAATCTCCCCATCTCTTCAATACTTCTAGAAGAAAAAAAGTAAAATCTATGTCCTGTCCCCTCTCCTGATTTAGACCCTCAGGCATCATTTTCTAATGGTGCCAGTTCTCCTAACTTCCTTCCATCTTCTTAGAGAAGATGAAGGAAAACATCTTTATAGACCTGGACCATGAGAGAAGACAAGATTACTTCCTTCAGATAATCCCAAACTCAGCCCACTGTTCTCCATTCATCCCCCACAAAGGCTTCCTAACCGGTTTTTCTGTGTATATGTATTGGGTTTTATTTTTTCATTACTATTATTATTATTAAGACTATGTTTCTTTCTGTGCTTTGTGAAATTTAGTTGAGAAAGAATCTGAAATTTTCATCAAATAGTATATCCAAACTTCATCCTTTTGCACTCTGGTTCTGAAAGGAATACCTAGTGTAATAAGGCAAATTGGGAGAGTAGGTATTGCAAAAAAAGGAAGTAACAATATACATAGAATAAAGTGTATTCTCAGGAAAAAATAAAAAAACCAACAACCCCAACTATACAACTCCTTCATTGCTGTGATGCAGTAAAAGGGATGTATTCTCCTGTGTAAACTGTCTTCCAGCTGTGTAATGTTTTCTAAGCTTCAGTGTTGTCAATTGGTGGTGTTCCTAAATATGTGAGTCTTCAGGAAGTATTTTATATTGTCTTCTTCAGGGCTTCTCCTACTGTAGTTTTTGCAGGGGATGATCATGGGAGCAGTGGAGACATCTCTCTCACAACTTTAGCTTGAATACCAGACTTCATGGCAGAACAGGGGCCAAGCCTTAAAGATTATGTGTACTGCAAGATGCTATGTCCTCTTCTCGATAAAGTTAGTTTCTAGCTATTTCACAAGGAATTTTTCATAATCCTTCATTAATTATCATTAGCTTGCAACCTTGCAATCCTCAAGCCTCAGCAGAGGTTTACCTTTTTAACATGTTGACACGTCCTTTCTGTCACATACTTGTTTTGCATTACCTAAATTAAAGACAGAGTTCTTGATCGCAACAGATTATGATGAAGCTTTTCCTGACTATCAGTTTCAGTGGGATTTTTGTGTAATGTAAGGCTCCATATGGACTTGATGGCTGCTAAGCAGAAAACCATATTCATAAGAAATCGACCTGTATGTTGTATTTCGTTCTTAAGTCAGGCTTCAGAATTAAGACTAAAAAATGATAATAGAAATAAACTGAAACAGAACAGTAATGTTCTGCCAACTTAATGCAAGACATGGGAAGTATGTATAAGGACACTTCCTCCTATAACGTACAACTGAAAACCTATTCCTCCAAAGCAGATTCCTGGATCTTGTTTACAATATTTTCACATTTATTATCTGAGATCTGTAGTAATAGCTTCATACCCTTAAGGAAGTACATTCAGATTCATACTATTTTTGTGTAAGAACCTGTCACTGCAACACAAAAAATTGCATTACCAGCGTCTATATCTTACTGTATGATTTACTCTGTATATGTGTGTGTATGTGCACTAGTTAACTAATATTATGAGAAGTTATGTGTCATTTTAATGTTTTTTCTCGTTAGGTTTCTTTTGGTAAATTACAGCCAGTCTTTAGCTTGAACACTGAATATTGGAAAAGATGAGGATGCATTCTGTCTCTGTGCCCCACTGCTGTACAAGTGTTATTGTAGCTTTTCAGTATCAGTGGGTAGAATTTGTGATGAGAATACAATTTACTCAATGTAGTACATTTATATGGTTTTTGTTTCTAAAGCTGTAGTAAGGTAAACACTGGACACTAAAAATACGATGAATTTTATAGAGTAGAAGCACATCTAAAACTTACTATTGATATAAACCAGTTTAAAAGTCCATGAAGAGCAGATAAACTACTGAATGAATCTACACCAAAGAAACAGCTGCGCTTAAATGCCGTATCATTGCAGGCAATAGTGACTCATATGCAAAAATCAGTTTCTTCTCAGCAAAAATTTGTTTTTTATTCTTTATCTTTGCAATAGCTTTTTTTTTTTTTTTTTCCTAATAGTCCAGACATTATTCATGGGTGTTCTGTAGCTTTATGTTCATTGGATGTGCTCCCTTTATTGAGAAACAATTAATGTAGTCACTGAAGGATGAAAAGCTGTCTTCTTATTAATAACACATATGCTGTTGCATTTACCTAGGTTGTTTGCTGCTTAGTTCCACTCAGGGTGGTATCAGAGCCTGCAGGACAGTTATGATAGAGAATTTTAGCGACATAATGCAGGAATCTGAAGTGACACCAGTCAAGATTTATAGTAGTGTATTATCTTTTTCCTTTGTGCTATAATAGCTTCCTTGGGATAACAGCATGCATTTATGCTTATACAATTAAAAGAATATTCAGATAAAAGAAATCTGGCTTAACATAATGCTAAGTTTAGGTCTGATATCTAATGCTATTTTGCCAAAGTATTACACAAAGACAGTATAAATAGTTAAACACTATAAAAAATGTTAGTTTTATTTTGCCCAACTGAAAACCATGACATGCATAAGGAGAGAAATGTTGTCCACTTCTTGTAGCAAGAAAAATTATTCAAGGATAGACTATGTCGGTCAGTATAGGTAAAACTGAGTTTTATGGGTGCTTTTCAGAAAGATTCATTTGTAATATGTATAGAGGAGTTATGGGGGACAATGGAGTTATCAGTGAAGAATTTCAGTCCTTTACTCATATGCTAAAATGTTTACAGTGCTTTAAAAATACCTTCAAAATTTAAAGAAACACTAGTGTCCTACAGGAGACAGTTACAAAATTTGCTGTTTAAGAGCTGCAGTATTTCATGTACTATATTAAACAAAACAAAATCCAATGGGATGCCTTAATCACAAAATAGTTAAACTAAGCAAGATCTTTCATTACTCAAGTGTTATCCTGTGTTTCCTACCCGAAGTTGAATGTAATCTCTGTTTTCTACGCAGTATTATTTCCACCACAGCTTGTTATGATATCATGGGCAAAGGATTTTAATTGCTGATAGGGAATAAACAGATTACATTTAAGACTGAAGGCAAAGAAATATAAACCAATAAGACTGATTCTTTAAAACTTATGCTTTCTAAAGATTTTTATGTAATAGAGACTGTCCTTCAAAAATGTTTTCAAGTAATGGTTTTTTTCCTCCTTAAATATGCTTCAGGTATATACACATATAGCTTGTTTGATTTCATTGGAACCAGGTTTTACACAATCTCATTTGGTCATTGGAATATTAGCTTGATACTGTAGAGGAAATACCTTTGTTCTTGAGAAGAGTTTAGCAAAAGACTTAGTAGCTTTCTAGCTACTCCTGGGCAGTTGAGTTACTTTCCTTCAAAAGTCGTCAGGAAATGTCTTGCCTGTGAGCTTTTAACTTGTTTTAAGACCAGGATATGAATTTACATTTCCAAAGATTTAGTTATGCAGATAGCATGGGTTTGTCCCCACCTCTTGAAGATGGCAGCCTTTAAAGTTTGATGTAAAAACTGAACCTTAATAAGGAAACTCCAGCTGGCAAGTTGCCATGGTCATGTATTAATATTCATGCATCTAACATTCATGTTTTGGTAATGCAATATGTAAATCTCATTCTTTTAGCAGGTTTCTTGCATAATACAATAGCATTCTATTATAGATGCATCAGCTATGATATGAGATTCTCCTCACAATTGCTGACATTGATAGAAGAAGTTCAAATTGATCATTCTTGTGGCTAGCTGTCTACTTTCTCCTGTTGTGCATAATCTACATTGACATCCTCTTGAATCTGTCTTTTTCATTCTTCTTTCTCTACCTCATGTTGGGTTTCTCTGGAACCCAGTACTTTTTGCTGATTTAATTTGAGCCGCAAACACAGCACCTACAGGGCTGGGAAATTCTTTAATGGAAAGCCCCCTTCCCCTTCTGCGCTTGTGAAATCTACATAGTAACTCACAATGCCTGTGACACAAAAAGACTCAAACCTGCTGGCTCTTACTTTGCTGGCATACTGACTTTTAGCAGAGCACTATTCAAGGACAGGTAAGCATATGTTAAGAAAGTTTACATTTTGTCATAGTCTTCTCTTCCTTAGTACTATGCCAGGTTAATATTCCTGGAAGACTCACGATCACAGCAGGGAACATTTGCCTCTTGTTAAAGTAGTTTAAAGGAAAGTGTCACAATGAGAAGGTACAGAGTTAACTGAAGGGTGATTGAAATTCTTCTGAAAACACATTTTTGTTACCATGATTCATAGTCAAAGTACTACCTTATGGAAGGGGCACTGTACTAGTGAATATTGCTCAAGTTTCTTCCCAGTTACAGGTCAGACTTTTTCAGTAGCCAACAATGTAGGACACAATAGCTGAAAGATTAGTCAAAAGCATGGGTGGGTAATAATGGTATTATAGATATCTTTATTTCTTTTGCACAAAGCACCCATACTGCACAGTTAGGCTATGAAGAAATCCAGTTCTTTGTTAATAACCACTTTATTGCAGGCAAGCTTTCAGAATGAATATACTAGAAAACCTATTAAAGTGCTATCCATTAAATCATTAAAGCATTCATTAAAACTGTTAGTACAGACTTGTTATTCATGAGTTATTGGTCTTTCACACTTCTGAGATGTGTTTGCCAATACCACTCTACTCTTTGTTCCACTGTGGCTATTAGGTCTGAGGAAATACAGATTAACTTTCTTTTGACAAAACAGTGCTTTGTGGGAAGATAGTAAGGCCACAGAGTGCATCATGTTGGTGAGAAAAGCAGGAAAGATTAACATTCAGTCCATTTGCCTGGTTTTCACATAATTTATGTTAACTGTGTCTGCAAGTGGGCCGTAATCACTGAATTACACCATCTGGCCATACGTCATACAAAGAAGTGAATGGGGATTGTAGTATTCTGCTGCTATGAACATATCCTCATCTATTTCTGCAAACAACTGACAGAGAAAGCTGCTGTTTGATTTTTATTTTTTTCTTGGTATTGAAAAGCAGCTTTACATCACCTCAATAGTAAGGACTGACAAAAAGAAAAATAATACAGAACAGCTGAAGCTAAGATTTAGGTGTACCTTAATAATTTCACATTGAAAATAGGTATAATGCAGAGCTGAAGCTCTTCCTCACAATAGGTAAAAATCTTACCATTTCAAGAAAGAATACTTAGACCGTAATTTTATAAGTGCAACTGTATATGCAAAAATACACATTGAACTTTATGTTTGCAAGTAGTTGTAGTTACATTAGATAATTTATGTAGGTTTTTGTTGGGGTTTTTTTCTTGTTTGGTTTGGTTTGGTTTTGATCGGGTAAAGCCCAAGTCTTGCAGTCCAGACTAAAAACTAACAGCATGTTAGCCAGACAGTTTATTCTTTTGATTTTTGGTTTTCTTGTCAAATGTGAAAAGAAAGTGTATGTAACATGTATATTGTGAAGTAATTTCCAAAATATTTGGGCACTTTAGGTCAACACCTGAAAGATGAGGCAGAATGTGTTCTTCAATGATATATCTAGAACAGTGCAGAGCAGTGTTGCTTCATTCTGGAGCAGTAGGCTATTTGTTACCTAGCATTATGTATATACCTCTCAAAAAAAAAATCTGTCTAGGTCATCACAGACCTAAGTTACCTTGTTCACCTCCATTCACTCAAAAAGGAAAAAAGGGGAGATTCTTGCTGAGAAAAGTCATCATGAAAGTTTGATTGCTTTTCAAGTCATATGATGTAGGTGAACTACTGGTCAGCTTGTAAAGAGGTATGTTTCAGGTCTTACATATGCCCTATATGACTCTCCTCTTCCCAATGCTAATGGAAACATGGTCAAATTACTTCTCCTCACCTTAGATGAAATAAATCGCACTTAGCAGTAAAGGTAACAATACATATTTTTGTGTTTAAAATGAAGCAGTGCTCACCTGCTTCAAAATTCTATCTGCTGTATATCTCAGAGGATGGGAAAACATTAGCATGATGTAGGTAAATTGTAAGAAATTGAATAAAAATTTTACAGAGTAGCATTTTATCACTTGCTTTATTGATAAATAAGAATGTCACTGTTGAGTCAAGAAAAATAATGTTTTGGTTAAGGACAAAGTCCTAATATTGGAAGGATAAGGTTGCTATGCTTATACTTAAATACAGCACAGAAGTGGTGTCTGCTTTCAAGTGGCAGAATACCAAGTGGGTGATAGCTTGTTGTTCCTGAGACAAAAGACAACAAGGCTGAAAAAAAAGCCATCAACGGTTTTTTAAAACTTAATTACTAGTCTGTTAAGTTACTAGCTTAATAATAGTAATATTTTAATACTATTAACATATTAATATATGTTAAGTATTGTCTCACAAATCGCTACGTCTGTAAACCCAAATATTGCGCTAGGTTCTTTTAAATCTATTTGTGGTACAAAAATTGTGTGGAAATGAAAAAAAAATCAGATTCATTCAGACCTGCTAACCATTCAAGAGCACCTTCTGAACTGTTATTAATACACATAGCAATACAACTCAATTGAATCATATCCAAATGACAAGTAAAAATTTTGTGGCCTCCCAAGCAGTTAATTTCTTCCTCACCCCTCTAAAAAGTTCCATTTCACTCCCTCTTGAGGGAGGAGCTGCCACACTTCCTCGACTACTGTAGGTAAAGTAGCATGCAAGGAGTGAGCTAGAACCTGAACCATCTCACACTCCTCTGCCCAGCAGATCTGAGTTAGTTTATGGAGGGGAGCTTAGCCAGACCTAGCTCCAGAGGACTGCAGTGAAAACAAAAGTCAGGAAAATTAGCTGGTAACTCTTATAAAAGTTAATTCAGTTTGCGGTATTAGTAGATAGAATAAGGTACTGTGACTTGGATACCTAAACAGATATGGTGGGGTATTCTAAGACCTCTATATCAGGCAGACAGGTAAAATAATTATTTTTTCTTTCTTTTTTTTTTTTTTTTTTTGGTGTTAGAAGAGTCACACTCTGAACCTAATGTAAATAAACTATATAAGATATATAAAGATGTGTAACCTGGGCTGCATCAAAAGGAGTGCAACCAGCAGGTCGAAGGAGGTGATCCTGCCCCTCTACTCTACTCTGCTCTCGTGAGACCTTACTTGGAGTATTGTGTGCAGTTCTGGTGTCCTCAACATAAAAAGGGCATGGAACTGTTGGAACAAGTCCAGAGGAGG
>JANRGW010046708.1:0-21333 GCA_024733675.1 Psilopsiagon aymara | reverse complement strand
AGCCTTGGGTGGCATGGTTTAGTGTGAGGTGTCCCTGCCCATGGCAGGGGTGTTGGAATTAGATGATCTTAAGGTCCTTTCCAACCCTAACTATTCTATGATTCTTTACGAATCAATTCTGAAGTACAGGTTTTGTTGTCACTTTAAACCTATAAAGCAGACGAGTATGTATTCATGTACTATTACTATACATGATATCCTGTTGTCTTCCAAACCTGAAATATAAATCCTCAGGAGTCTTCCAGGTTTTGTAACTCAGCTTTAGCCTGCTACCACCAGCATTTTGTGTATCTTCCTTCACAGTGTTTATATTTTCTCTTAGGGTTATTCTGTATTTTGCTTAGTTTCATGTTCTCTTACAGAGCAATTTGTAACCCTTGGTGGGATAAACCAGTCTGTAATATACTGTAGACTTCTGTACCTTGCATGGGGATAGCTTTCACTTTGGTTATACTGTGGTAGAGAGGGTGAGATCCACAGAGAAGTAACTGTTGCCGGAACGTGCAGAGATACTTTCCTGTTAAACCCAATCGCAGTGTTTTCCATAGGTTCCCCTCAGCTTCTACTTCAGGTGATGCGAAAGGAGAACACTTTTATTTAGGTGTTTTTGCAGCTGACAAGCTGACTTTTATAGTGTTTTGTTTTAAACAACTTCATGAATGAATTGAATGTTTATCTCTGTAACAGCTCCTCATTTTCTACGCTTGCGTCATCAAAGTTTCACTCTGATTGTGAAGTCACTGAATTACTGCTCATACAGGTTGACAGAGGAGTTGACTGTATGGTGTTAGAAACAAGAGTTGTTAGTTGGACCACAATATGATATTACTCAAAGAAATTGAGAAGATCTTGGAGCAAGTGGAGCAATTACAAAACAGACCACAAGGGAATGTGTGCAATTCCTTCAGCAAGTAAACATGACACTTAAATAAACATTCATGTGATCAGCACTTGGGCTGGAGTGTGTATGAACAAAGTGTGTTCTCATTAAGTGCCGTACTCCTTGCTTTCACTGGAATTACCATGTGTAATGTGCAGACTGACAACCTACGGTGTCTAACCTACTGTATGATATAGTTGGTTGAATGGAGTTGCTCTATCCTTATAGGAAGGTTTTGATTACACTGTGTTTATTATGTATGATTTCCTATCATGTGAGCTCAGCTTCAAGACATGCAACTTACAGTAATTTTTCCAAAGAAAAGCAAATGTTGAGAGGATGTTTACCTTTGAAAGAAATTTTGCATCAGTCCCAGGAGCCTTTTTAACTGGAGAAAACATTGCCAGCAAGTTCTGTGTCAAACTTCGTGATGTGGAACTGGGCTATAGTTTGTCCATTAGGTTTCTCTAGCCAACTTCTCACCTAGCAGAGTTCAGCGAGGGCAGGATGAAATCTTGTACGTGGTGGTGATAGACCGGATGGTTACTCAGTCTTTTCTGCATTCCTGCTGCTTCTGAGCAAGCTCCCAGATTCATTTTGCTGGACTCCTTTGTGGAACAGCTTTTAAATGGATGTTTTATACCATTTCACTGCAACATTATTTTTTCCCCAGTACTACACCAGTGGAAGTTAAGCTTTCAGGCCATGTAGACAATATACCTTCCAATGGCTGGAATTATGTACAAGCATCTGGCGTCTGTCACACAGTCACAGATGCAGATAGTACAGCTGTATGTCCAGCACTGCCGTGTAGGTATACTCATGTCTCCCTGCCTGCTGGGTCTGAGATGGGTGACAGAGGGAGGCTGCTGCTCAATTTCCCACTGTGTGAGTAATTCAAAACAGCCTGCTCTTTCCTGCAGGCAATCAGACCTGGGCAAGAAATGGGCTGTAGTCCAGGAGAACTTTCAGACAGAAACATCCTGCTCCCAGGTGCCACATGTCCATCGTGGATACAGCTGCTGTGAAACAGACACTGGGAAATATGGTGGCCTCAAGGCTGAGCGTCTCCATCCACAGAGTGTCTGATTGAGACCAGGACACACTTTCCTGGTTTCTGAACCCCCAGGAGTAGTGGCAGTTCTTGTTTTCTGGTAAAAAAAAAAAAAAAGGTCTTCCTTTGTTTCTGCCAGAATTCCTGAAATCCTCTTGGAGAAGGGGCAGGATCACCAAGATATCCCGATGCTTAATGTTTTCAGTGCAAGACATATCACTGTTGATCATCACCTTCCACTTCATATGCACCTTTGTGTTCTCTCTTGGTCTTTTAAACAAAAAAACCTCCAAACCAAACCTGTACAGTTTGAACACAGAGATAATTAAGTGTTAATCACACTTGATATACTTTACCACCTTTAATTTGGCTCTGCAGGAGGAGGTTTCTCCTTTGACAGATGTAAATGATTTTTTGTGTCAAGAAAAAGTACTCAAATGCTGAAGTGTTCATTTTGGAAAGGCAGATGTCCAGTGTGTTGATCTTAATTATGAGTTATTAGCAAAAGGATTTACAATTTGGATGTTACCTTAATTTCCTTAAGTTGGGGGAGAAGGGAATGGAGTTTCTTCTACCAAATCAGTCTTGGTTTTCCTTGTAAAATTGTTATTTTTACTAAAAATAAGGGGTTTTTCCTTTTCATTTTTTTATACTGATAATGCAATTCATGCTTTTATTAGCAGGACTGTGTCAGGCAATGCATTCATCTATAGCTTCACCTTTCACTTAGAAATTCATTTCTGTATTACTCCATGCTGCAGTACAGCTGTGTTTGGCAAAACACATGACATGAGGTACGTGGCAGTGCCAGGCCTCTCCACTGGTTGTGCTTAGCATTCTTCCTATTGGCTTGAATGTAACTGCAATACTATGTGCCAGCTTTTACATGAATAAAGATGTGGAAGTTTCAATTGATGATGTATCCCAATTAATAATATACCTGTTATTAATAAGGTACATCTATTCTACTAATATCTTACTAAACTTCTGGTCCAAGCTGTTTTACCTGACAAACCAGCCCAATCAAACAAGAGCGTACAAAATCCAGGTGTATTGGTTTAAGTACTAAGGAGTTTGTGTTCAAACAATTAAAACAGGGACAATATTTGGTGAAATATTATTTTGTATGGGGTGAAATTAAATGCTTCAGTCTTAATGCCTGTCTAATGATGTGTCCCAGCTGTGTGTCCTCTGAAATACTAGCGGTTACCATAGGAAGCTGAGATCAAAACTGGGTTTTTTTGCCCTCTGTCTCAAAGCAAATGAGCATGTGGTTTTGTGGAGCAAAATGATGGAGTGCTCTGGCTCTGTGGGATTTACTAAATTGTTAATAAACTTGAGGAAGAGAGGAGATGCTGGTTTTGCAGTTGTTTGTGGTTTTAAATAAGCACATAAACTTCTGACAAGCTGTAGTTGCTATAAGCAGGATTTTTGGCATTGAACATTTGTCTCATCCAGCTGGAAAACAAAACAGAACTCAGTTGTTAATGAGGCAATGTTAAAACATTCATCTTTGCATTCCTTTAGAATTAACAAATCAACACAAAGCCCCTTAAAAGTGTGGATTAATCTGTGGGACAGTAAGATCAAGCATCGTCATAGCTGGTGCATTGCAGCTCTGCCAGTAGGAGGTGCAGCTTATTTAACCAAGACATAATGTTACTTTGCACTTGAAGAATCCGTAGCAAATTGGAATTTAATCCATGTTCTCGGCTTGTACTGAAGGAATTGGCATATTTGGGGTTTTCACATTGTGCCAGTCTCCCGTGACAGTCAGCAGTAGCTCTCGTCCTCATGAGATCATCCTTCAGTTACCCACCACTACCATGGGAGAGGTAGGGGCTCTCATTATTTACCAGCAATTGCCTTGCTTGCATTTTCTGCTGAAGACAGGCTGCATTCACTCATCTGCTCTGCATTTGCTTTGTTTCATTTGCCAGGGGCTTAAATAAATTGTGTGCATATGGATGTCCCTCTGATTACATAAAGGAAATGAAGATCGCTGTGACTGATGGGGAAACTGAACAGTTTGTGCACCAAGCATATAACACATTTGATTTTGGTAGCATATTTATAAACAGGCTGCATTTTAACTGGGTGATCTCACTGCTTCTGCAGAAGAGAGGTTATAAAGACACATGCTGAAGTCTTCATGTCTAGTGGAAAACATGGCCTCGGTAGCTCATGGAAAATAATATGTTTATCACTGACATAGAATTGTTGAACTGGAGCCATTTGTGAAGAGAAGAGAGGGATTATTTTACTTGAAACAGAAACAATAGACTAAATAGGGACAGATTCATTTGGAATTAAACAGTTTTTAAAATACAGTTTTTAAACTACAGTTTAAAGGGAAAAAATGAAAAATATCCCTGAAGAGAGAAAAGAAAAATCCCTGTGTTGCACTTGAGAGGGTGAAACATCACTAGGTGTGTCTGACTCAGATACAGGTGTGTTGAACAGCGTTTTGAATAACAAACTTTGCTGGTCATGGTAACAACTGTAATGGGATATATTTGTGTGATATGTATAAATCTAAGCTAAATGAACACTATAAGGGGGATGATTCTATAAGTTTTACACCATAGTGTGTGGTTTCTTACATATAAACCTCTTCATGTAAGGACAGCTTGGAGAAAGGAAGGGAAGGCAAACTAACGGTCCTACAATGACAAAGCTATTCCCATGTTTCCTGGGGAAAGCTGCTTGAGGACCTGTCTTGGGTTCAGCAGGTGTTCAAGGCCAGGTTAGACATAGCCTTGTTTGGCATGGTTTAGTGGGAGGTGTCCCTGCCCATGGCAGGGGGGGTGGAACTAGATGATCTTAAGGTCCTTTCCAACCCTAGCTATTCTGTGATGGACCCAATAAGTTTCCCCAGGTAATCTTAGCTCAGCCTTGGGCACAAGACATTAATATGCCACCCTCCACCCCCTGCCAAGGACTCCTAATAGTCATGCTGGGGTTTTAAGAGGCAATTTTTGTGTGCAGCACAAATCACGAGTGTCAGCGTACTCTGAGTGATTTCACAGTGAGAAGGCAAAAATGGGTGAGCCATAAGTGAACATGCAAGGCCCTGAGAAACACAAGTGTGAAGCACAGTTTGCTTCTCTTGTTCATTACTTGGCATAGATACGTGTATGAATGTCACACAGGGAGGAGAAATGCATTCCTGGTTTCTTCACTGGCATCGTCTCCACCCAAGGACATCTGTACCTGAGGCATTTTGCCTTCACAGTCATGGCTGAATGTAGTGAGCAGTTTGCTCCGTAATTACAATAAACATGAGAGTCTATAAAATAACTGATCTGCCTTTTGGTAAATGTGCAGCAACGTGGACTGCTACAAGCATATTGCAAATAAAGCAGCAACAAAAATTATCATTAAATTTGGATCAAATGTCAGAAATAAAGAGACTTTGGGGTTTAGGCTGTTGCAGAGGGTGAAGAGAGAAGAAAGCTTTTTAAAAACTTACATTCTGACAACTGCTCTGCTGCCCCTCCTGGAAAAAACAGCTGACGCCAGACTGGTGAGTATGTGATGCTGTTGGAAAGCAGTGGTTTACTGTTCTTACTTTCTGGTTTGTGACAGCATTTCTTTGACTGCACTAGCAATGCAGGATTAGTTATAATCTCTAGAATCCTCTTGGATTTTGCTAAAGGCCACCTCCTTCTCCAAGGCAAAAGCTCCTGCCTGCTCTCAACCCTTTGTTGGAAATCAAAGTGAACACTTCCTTTGGGAATTTCCCCTTTTACCTTCCCTGGGGCAAGATGTCTCCTGTAGTGTAGTGTAAAATGCCTATAACAAGAGTATAGAACCTCAGAGATCATGGTGTAACATAGGACAGCAGGTATATTTTTGAAATGAAATTTCCCAAGTTTCATACAGCCTCCTGTTTTCTAATTACCTTTTATAAATGCTAAATTTATCAACTACAAATAGTTCAATTCTACTGTTTTCTTTCTCCCGATTACTTTCCAAAAGGAAGAAGCACAAAGTTGCCCGAAGGAATCAACACTACTTTGAATGAAAATCACTTCCTAAAAAAATTCTGGTTTTTTCACCTCACCTCCATGTACACCCCACACATGAGCACAAGCAGAGTGCAAAGAGTATGCCGAAGTATCCTGCTCCCTAGGCGCTTCCAAATACGGCCTGAAGACCACATTACATGCATGAGTGCAATTGTGGGGAATTCCTGGTTCTGTTTTTCATTCATTTGCTTTTCATTCCTTTGATTACAGATAACTGTCTCTTCTGGGGCCATGCTTGTTCAACATACCATGCTAAACATACCTGATTGTAGCCAGGAAATGGGACGTTTGATGGAACTATGGTGTATGCACAAAACAACGTACAGTTCATGTTTTTAAAACATAGCCAGCAAGTTTGCTAGATGGCTTATACCATCTGCTTGGCAAAATGCCAGTTGTTCATGGTTGCTTGCACACTGCACCCAGCCTATACAGAGACACACAAACAATACTCTTCGGGAGTAGGATGGCATGGATTTACAAATGTACACCAAGAGAGAGCATGGCTACAGTTTCATCTGATTTAAGATAACTCTCAAGGGGGAAAACTGTCCCTTGCTGACAAACCCTTTTCTCCCTGCTCAGTTCTTCCCTAACGTCTCCAGCAGCAGACATGGTCAGTAAAAGCACTGTAACCACTTTAAAAGTAAGCATGTGGTCAGGATATGGATTGCAGTGACCATGGTGGTCTCTGACAAAATTATCCCATAGATTCAGTCAGGATGAGCAAAGCTGATTTCTGCTATGCACAAATGCCCTGGTGTTTACAGCACATTTGATGTAGCTTATCTCCCTGGGAACTAATTTGGTGGACAGGCTGTTGAGCTTGATGCTAGTCTGGCTATTTTTCCTCTGTCCTGGAGACAGCAAGTTGTCTTGACAGAACAATGGGGAAAAGCTCACAGAAACATCCATTTCTCTGTTGTGCACCCCAGCTGGGCAGACACTCCAGGTAATATCTGCTTGACAATGACTATAATTATTTCTTCACAGGATTAGTCTAAAGGCAAAGAGAAATAAAACTTTCTAAGTGGATGTCTCCAACAGGTGCAGTGATTTCTTGGCTCCAAATTGGTGATTAAAGTAGTTTTGTACCCCCTTGGTAGCTCTGTTCTGCACGGTGTCTGCTGTTTGTGTATATCCAGAGAATAATGATGGGCAGTGAATAGTTGCAGGCCTGAGCAAATGCACAGCAGAACCACAATGCTTTAAGCTAACCTTTAAGTTACATTTGTAGAGGAACTGTTAAACACACAGATAGAGCTTCTGCCTCTTCAAGTATCAACCTGCAGACACTGGGAGTTTGCGAGGGCATGTAGGAAAATGGAGCACACGCCACTGTGCACACTCTGTTCCTCTCCCATTCCTCTAAACATTTATTGCAGTTGGGAAGCAACATGTTTGGCCAGAGAGCTCTTTGTCTGAGCAGCAGCTGTTCCTCAGTGCCCGTGGCTCGGCAACCAGGCATCAGTTATCCAGTCTGCATGTTGCATTCCGCAATACCTTACCAGCCCCTAACACCCAAGCTTGGGATGCAGACTAGCAACCCAGTCTCTAGGTCTTTTCTAGGGATATAGTTTCTCACATTTGCTTCTGATGACAAAAGCATTTACCCTATCTACTTTACACTTGAAAGCTGCCTTTCCAACTAAATATGTTTGTCTTTAAAATACATTTATTGTTGCATAGACTTTATGGATTTCAAGCCTAGTGGAGTTATCCCACCTTAAAGTTCAAGGACTTTGCAAGCCCCCAAAATAAACAACCATGAGGGATGGGCCTTCAGTCATTTTTGTTTATTTGATAAAATAAAGGGAAACCAGAGCTTAAACATGAATTATGTAATTGGTTTAGGTACTGGTGATGACACAGTTTTAAAATACAGTGCTGCAACTGGTTTCCTAAAAATGGTGAGAAAATAAGAGCTAAAAATCCAGTTAGAAAACCTGATTTTGTGTATATTTGTTTCTCCCACATCTGATGTCTTTGCACAGTCCAACCATTTCTATTAGAATATGAAGAATATCCTGTGCACAGAGGCCCAGGGAGCTGTTGTGTGGATGGCAGTATCATCTGAAGCAATATGTTTACTGAGCAGATTGCTCTTCCAAGGTAAGGCAACAGTGTCTTTGCATTGCAGTGGATATCCCTAAGTTGTCTGAACTGTAGGATATCCATCTGGCTTGGCAGCAGGTGAAGGCCAGACAAGGCAAGTGTTGTTCAAAGGACAAAGTATTTCTCAAGATTGTTCCAAGCCTAAAGGTTCAAGTGAGCATTGTGCAACCAGGAAACAACTGTGTTGTTATGCTCCTGTTTTTTTCCTCTAAAGTAGCTGGTAAAGACTTAAAAGCTTTTCTTTAGGGAGGGTTGGGCATTTTTTTAATGAAAATAGCTGTAAGCAGGACTGTGCCCAGGACAGGTGAATCACAGCTGTCAAATACCATCTTTTAGGATGCTGAGAAATTAGCATCCTTCTCACAGAGCACTGGGAATTGGCTTTGCTTTGATAGGCTTTTCTTGCCATTCCATGATAGTTAAAACTGCCAATTCCCCTTTCTCTAACACTGGAAGATTGAGCACAGTGACATTTTTGGCACTATAAGCATAGCAAATGGAAAAATAGGGCAAAGCCTTTCTTTTCTCCCAGAGAGATGACAGGCATCTTAGTAGGAGCAGCTGGAAACATGAATGTCTTACTGGTGATGCAAGTCAGTGCAGAAGAAGAAGGGTAAAGCTCAGGGTACTTCCTTACACAAGTCCAATACTTTTGTTGGATGTGGCCTTCAAATCCTTATTCATCGAATTTCTAAGTGAAATATGCAGGAAGTTCAGACTTTTCTGGATTTGGGTTGACTTTGTCCCTTCTGTCCCCTCCTGGACAGTCACACAGGATTGGATGACAGGTATTTAACCAGACCTCTTTCATTTTATCATCTGGGGCATGCAGAAACCCCACATCTGAGCTCATCAGCCTTCTTTGTAGAATCAGACTTAGCTTTTTTTGTACTCCTATCACCTTCTGGTCCTAATGCTTATGCTCCGTTGTTCTTTCTCTAAGATCGTAATTCCATCAGGCTCTTGCCTTTAGCCTTTGTCTACCACCAGCTTTAGTGAACAGGGGATGCACCTTGGCTCTTTAGGTATAGCAAAGGCTTTTGATGGCTTTGGTCTTGGCATGAGTGGTGTTAAGGCTGTAAGAGAAGTCCTGTGTCTGTGTCCCGTGCTTATCAAATAGTGACAAAGTCAGTTATTTCTCTCTCCTACTTCCCTTTGGAAATCACACCTTAGTATGGACTCTCTTCAGGCACTTTCATTAAAGGGCTTTGTGTGCAGGAGCACTTGCCACAGACCCTCATCTAGTCCCTTTGCTCATCTGGCCCTAGACAGCCTTTTCCTGAACCAGTCACACCTTCCTTCCATTTCCTCTGTTCTCTTTTATTCTGTTCCCTCTGAGTGCAAAACAAAGTCAATTTTTCTATTTTTAAATAAAATTTAAAATAAAGAATACATAAAATTAAATTAACAAAATAAAATAAATTTTAAAAATTAAATATTTTTTGATAAATGAAAGGAAGTGAGACTTCTACAACCAGGATTCACTGCATTTGCCAACATAAATAAGAAGTGTTTGACACAACCCAGCTTTCCAAAGACTAGAAGCATCTTCTCCTTGATGCTGAAATCAGCTTTCACACATGGTTCCCAAACTTTAGCACAGGCTACTGGAAGCACTATGGCTAGGTGGGAAGCAGTTCATGTTCAGTGATGGAGAATGGAACGTTCCTTTGCCTATTTCTCTCTCTCCTCAGTTTTCCATGAGCAGGGGTTATGTGGTGTGTGCAGCCAGTTACATTTGCTCTTAAGAGAGCAAACACCTCTGCTCCTCTGGGATGCCTGATAGGTTTTCAGATAAATCTGCTGTCCATATTGCAGCAGCTTGTTCTTTTGGTCTCAGCTGGCTACTGCAGAAGTTGGACTTACTAAACAGACTAACAGTGCTGCCCTGATTGTAGTTGCACAGACATCTGAAAGCATTGTTACAAGGTTCCCAGGCTCTAGACACCATGTCTTTAGAGAAAAATCCCTTAGAATGGATGGTGATATAGCTATATTTCCAGAGTGAGTGAAGAGTATGAGATTTGGAAAACCAAGCAAAGCATCAAATTGAGAAAACATGGTCAGACATCTTTATGTTGAATACATGTTACTTCTGGTAATTGTGCAATTAGCTGAAGTTCTTTAGCATTTAGAGTTTATCCATTACTTTTAAGCTTGAAAGTAAGCATTGTAAAACTGAAAATAATCCAAACTACAAGGTCCCAGTTGGGGAATTTGTGTAGCACTAGAAATATTATTCAGGAAGCAAGGAAAAATCCTGTCTCGTGCTGCAAAAACAACCTCTGCCTGTAGCAATAATTTCAAGTTATTGGTCTGCAGGAGCTGCACTAGTGACAAGGAGCAGGAGGCATAACCTAACAGTAAGGCCTTCCTTTATCTGTACTGCCCCAAGCTACAACCGAGCTCTTGCTCCCCAGTCTAAGTCATACCGTGCTAAAGAACAGGTACTCTATTCTCAGAATACAATTTAAATTAACTTGATTTCTATTTTGGAAGATATGTTTAACTAACAGTGTTTTCAGATCCCTAGAAGGTAAGTTTCCTACCTTTAACACCATGAGGTATATTTGGGCAGCATAGTGTCTTGTGGAATACATCTTCTTTGTGACAGAAGAGGTAGTTAAATGTATCCATAAGGGCTTTTATTTTTTGTCTTCCAGCCAGGCAACCAGTCCCTACACACTTATCCTTGGCAAGCACTCACAGTCCACTGGAGGACAAGGAGAAGCTGATGGAGGTGCTGGAACGGTTCTTCCAGAAAGCTTAAATCCACTTGTGCAAGGACTTAGTGTCATTGCCAACACAGTGTAACTGCAAAGCTGCTAATTGCACAGTACTGCAGTGTGCTGCTGTTGAGGGGAAGAAGGATTCCATCAGAATGTTAAAAAGAAATTGGGTTCAGGTGTTCTCACCATAGGGGAGAGTGGTGCAGAGTCTCTCCCATTCCGACTATGCACCTGCTGTCTTCAAGACACAGTAAACTTGAGTTCTTTGCATTGGAAGAAAAATGCAGAGGCATTAAAGTAAAATCAAGACTTGGGGATGTTACCCAAAACCATTTAAAACACTCAGAGAAATACCGAAGAGCATTCCCTCAGTAGCCTTCATGAAGGACATTAGGGAAGAAGTAGTAAATGTTTTAAACTGTGTTTGACTACTGTATTTGACAGGCTGGTGCCTTCTTTCACTGTGTGAGGGAGACTGGGCTCAGACCTACAACTGGGAGTAGAAATTCTCCCTTGCATCACCTGCTTAGTTTAAAGACAAGGCATTCAGTTCCTGTAAATCAATCCTGGTATGCAGAAGTGACCTGCTTCCTCATGTTTAAACGGCAAGAATTTTGGAATGCTGCCAAATGCCTTACACATTACTGTATGGAGTCAGGGATGAATATCATCCTGTTTGTGTCAAGACACCGTGAAGTAGGAGGTTTCAACAAATACCATAGCCAGACATGGCAGGATCCAGTGGAGAAATAGCTGCATGACTGTAGGCATGAAAAGAAATAGCGTACTAAGCCATCCGTGCTTGCTATTTCTGTAAGAGATCATTATGAATGGATTAAGAGGGGGAACACTGGGGGCACAGATTTTAGAGAAGTCCACCTCCTGATGAGAGGGTTGTATTTCCAGACACAGAGGATGCGATTTGTCTTACCTGAGCTGTGAATGTCTGAATTACTTGTTGGGGTCCTTAGTGTAAATCAGTTGAGAGAAAACAGGCTTTTTCACAGCAATTTATCTAGTCTAACAAAAACCACCTGTATTCCTGCATCTTTCTACTGGTGGTGAAGACAATCACCTTGGACTAAGACATTCAGTGGAATTAATTTTGCTTACATATTTCAGATTCACTACAAAGCCAACACTATTAATTACAATAGTGGTAACATGTTTTCTGCTGAAATGAGTGTGTTTGATAGCAACCTGCATACAGCACCCAACCAAGCTGCCCCACTGTTTTACACCTGTCTCCAGACCAGTGTGATGGGTCAATAGACCTAGAACACAGGCATTCATGGGCTCTCTGCAGCGAGTGGTGGCTAAAGGCCAAGCTGATGGGCAGAGCAGAATATATTATGTCTGCCTAATGTAATTTAGGAAAATGTTTGG
This sequence comes from Psilopsiagon aymara, assembly GCA_024733675.1. Lineage (NCBI taxonomy): Eukaryota > Metazoa > Chordata > Aves > Psittaciformes > Psittacidae > Psilopsiagon > Psilopsiagon aymara. Next base: position 9,138 of record JANRGW010046708.1, on the reverse strand, counting down.
GATTTTTTGGGAAACCAAAGGATTTTCTACTGGCTGCTGGCATTTACTCATTATTAAAAGACATCCTACGAAATGTCAGTTAGTTACAAAAAAACCCTGCTTTTCAGCCTGTTGTCAGTCTCCTTGGAAATAAAGGCTTTGCTGTCAGAGAGGCCCTGAAATAAGTTTTCTCATGATAAGCAGTGCTGAGCCAAGTCAGGCTGTGACAGCTCTTCCTGAAGAGGCTGGATCAGCATTCAGATTGTTCCTTCATTTTAGAAACTTAACTCAGTCTTGCACTACAGTGAAAGAAAAAAACCAGCAAGGCTTATACAGACATTTATTTCCTAGAAGTCCGGTATTGACATTTTATATGATTCGAACTGCTAAATACAGTCACTGAAAGCAAGAGCATGGCTGGAAGATTGTGTAGTAACTACAGTTCACAAGCCCGTAGCTGCAAGGCTAATAAAAACACTTGTGTTATTATTTAAGTAAGTTGCTACTCAGCTCTGCAGTATGAAAGTTTAATGACTGGTATTTAAATAGTTCATAAAAATAACCCCAAAGAGCACTATATATATATATATATATATAACATACATATATTTTAGTCCACAGTCTATACTGTTGCATATGAATAACCTGTATTTGTCTTTTTAGTCACAGTTTGAAAATGAAGCCAAAGGTATGAAAACTGCTTTAATCAAAGTTTGGTCACCGTGTAAAATAGTCAAATATTATGGTTTAAGAGCACTTGTGATTTAAAAAAATTAAAACACAGGACAGGAATTAGAAACAAAATCTAGAGTCTCCCATGCTTTGGTATTATGGTCCCAATGATGCTTTATTTCAGCCCTTTTCCAGAAAAACAAATGTGACATAGGGCTGTAAAGACAGGGAGATGCTTTGTGTTAATGCAATTCAGAACAACTCGTACCTGCACACAAGCAAATACTTTTAAATCCACCTGTAAATTTTTAGGGGAAAGAGAAAAATGGCATCCAGTGACAGATGAGCAGGAATAGAAGGTGGTGCGAATTCTTGCTAAGCAGTGCACACTGCGGGCTTGAGCACACATCTGGTTTATAGGAGCTGAAGAAATCTGGAGAAGGACTTTTTATTAGGGCTTTAGGGATAGGACAAGGAGGAATGATTTTAAACTGAAAGAGGCGAGATTCAGATTAGGTATTAGGAAGGAATTCTTCCCTATGAGGGTGGTGAGACACTGGCACAGGTTGCCCAGAGAAGCTGTGGTTGCCCTATCCCTGCAGTGTTCAAGGCCAGGTTAGATGGGGCTTGGATCAACCTGGTCTAGTGGAAAGTGTCCCTGGCCATGTTGGGGGGTTGGAACTAGACAATCTTTAAGGCCCATTCCAACCCAAATCATTCTGTGACTCTACGAAAAGGCAGGGCTCAGCCCAGCAGCAGTGCAGTGGGACTGCCTGCAGTGGTGCAAGGGCCACTGAGTTTTAGGAGGTCAGTGTAACAGACAGCAGACAATCTTGTAAAGTGTTTTCCTCTTCTCCCAAGATTCATCTCTGGGCCATGTTTATTCTTCATAAAACCCCTCACCATTTAATCAAGCTGTAGGTGAGTAAGCACATAATTTATTAGTTGATTAAAACATATAAACAGCTGTTTGTCATCTGCTTTTGAATAAGAGGACATTCCCTTACATACCTCAGAATTTTGGAGTAAACTGCATATACCAGTTGTATGTATTTGCACTGACACATCCGCCAGCTTCTGTGCTGCTCCAGCTCTCCACGCTTACATCGTTTCCCTCACTGGCAACAGGATGGAAGCAGGGATACCCTTTTCTCTTCAAGAAGACTCATGTGGGATGTTGAACGTGCACTGCCTGGGCTCAGACAGAGGAGTTTTGCTGTAGACTTTGATGTAGGCAGACTGAAGTCAGTGCTGGAAAACTCAGTGTAAGCAATTTATTTGATGGGACCCATCCCTGGGCCAGACATTTCAATTCTCAATTCAACCTCTATTTTTGGAAAGACAGAGCATATTTTTAAAGCCAGAGCAGTAGGAGCAGTATTAGTTTTCATTAACCAATGTTTAACTCAGAGTGTGGAGAGTGAACACAGAGTTACTCTTTCAGATAACAACCCTGTGGTCATTGACTCCAGTGGAGAAGGGCAGCTATAAACTAGTTTAATTCTTAAGCTCCTTTCACCTGTGCCCTTCTTCCATTCCCCCTGTGTGTTACTCTCACATGCTCCTTGCAAAACTAAATCCCCCTTCTCCTGACACCAGATCTTAGTTATCTAAAATTAGAGCTGGTCAACATCTACCCACTGCCTTTTTAAACAAGCTGTTACCACTCTGACTGGCAGCAGGAAGCTTCACATCCCTGCTGGATCAGCTCAGCATATTTTCCTCTGACTATCAGGCTTACATCACTTGTTTGATTGAGAAAGGCAGTCCTGAGTGTGCTTGGGCAGACTCAATGACTGATTACAGGAGATAATTTTGTAATGCAAATAAGACAACTTGAAAACTCTACATTCCTGCAGCCATTCTAAGATCAGACAGTGAGAGAAAGCGTTGAAAATGCAAGGAGCCTGTTGGGGGAGCAAGTGTAACAAAAAAGATCCACTTCTGGGACTAAAAGCGACCAAATCCAAGAGCTTCAATTTGTGAAGTAGGTCAGTATTTACCTTCCTCTCTCTAGAGGAAGCCTTCAGGTAAGTGTTAGGAAAAAAGATGTGTTCTTGTGAAGGAAACTTGTTCTCTTTCAAGGCAAAAGCTCACGCACAAGCCTTATGAAGAGACATAGTGTCATCTGGGCCACAGCAGGTTTTCATCCTGCTGTCACAAGAAACAACTCAAATCTTAGCTGTGACAGCAGTGCCAGTGGTATTTCACAGTTAAGAACATTGCTGGAACAAAGAGAGAGTGATACTGCTGCAAACTTCAGAGAGGGAGCTCCCCGGAAGCGGTGTTTTCCTTGATGGTCAAAAATCATCTTCTTGAGCCTCTTCCTTTACTTTCTAGTTGAGAATCTGCAATCCACAGGGAGCCTTTGGGCAATACAGAAAATCCTGGAATTCCTTCACTGGCCAAACATACTGCTTCCCTCAGCTGCTCACCTGCTGCTGGGTGGTTGAAGTGAGAATTCATCATGGCAAAGGAATGACGTGATTTGCCCGTACAATAGTGGTCAGGTTTATGACAGCTCACAAAACAGGGAGGTGATTGGGTACAGGCAAAAATCAGTAACTAAAATTCCCCATTACAAATCAACACACACATGGAGAAGGAAAGTAGCAGCCAGCACCTGAAAGAAATTGATTTGGTGGGATTAAAATATTACAATTTTTTCATTTACTTTGGGGACACTCATTTGCACACTGGAACAGAACTGGAAAGTGTTACAATTACAAGAAAAGATGGTCAAATCGCAGAGCTGTATTCCTAGAAAACACACTGACATGAACAAAAGCCAGAAAGACTTTTTTCATGTAAATACCCTCTATTCTGAAATACAGCAAACCACACATTACTGGTCAGTAAGGTGTACTTAACTTGCCAAGTAGAGTGCAAAGCAATGCTCAGTCCTTGGGAAACTAAACCACTCCTGAAATTAGTGATAATGAAAAAAATTGAATCAGGTATTCATTTTTATCTGAAACTTTCTTGATTACTTGGTGGTGACAACTTCACAGAATTTTCTTGGGACAAGACAAAGTAGAAGTGTTAATGATGGGTCTTTCACATCTGAAGGAAGCCCTGACCCATGGTAGAATGTTTCTATTTCGTTACTATCTGCAAAAATGCTGAATTCAGTGAACAGAGATGAAAAAAAAATGTGTAAAGTAGCCTGGAAAGAACAAAAGTGATAATCCCTTCAATAAATAAAGATTATTTAATGTCTAGGGAGCCAGTAACTGGAGAGAGGCAAAGCCTCAGTCATGACAGGGTCTGACATCTCTTCTGCACCTCAGTAGTTACGTGTCTCTTCCCCATCAAGTGCTTATGCATTTAATACATTTCTTACAACACCACTTGAGATAGATACATGCTGTCAGGCAGTTAAACCACAGGACAAGAAATTGAAGTCAGATGTTCATAGACTCAATCTAACACCCCATCACCGGAACAATTCTAGACTCCTCATGGCTTCTGGTTCCTAACTAGGTAGCTGGTCAGCTCATGGTCTTAGATGGACTTAGATTATCAATACAACGGTGAATTATTTTTGGCCCAGTGGGCCCATGACGTCTGAGGCCATCAAGGCAGAGATGCAACACACAGATGTGCTCATGATCGGGGGGTGGATTTAACAATGGACACTATTGCCAGGTCATTCAGGACTGTGAAACTTGTGCTGCAAGTAGGCAAGCTGAACGGTTAAAGCCTCTTTGGAATGGAGGATGATGGCTGAAGTTACAAATATGGTGAGGCCTGGCAGATTGATTGTATCACACTCTCACCAACACACCGAGGCAAGCGCCATGTGCTTACCATGGTGGAGGCAACCACCGGATGGCTGGAAACATATGCTGTGCCCCACTCCACTGCCCAGAAAACTATCCTGGGCTTTGAGAAACAGATTTTGTGTCAACACAGCACCCCAGAGAGAAGTGAGTCAGACAATGGGACTCATTTCCGGAACGGCATTATAGACACTTGGGCCAAAGAGCATGGCATTGAGTGGGTATATCACATCCCTTACCATGCACCAGCCTCTGGGAAAATCAAACGATACAATGGGATGTTAAAAACTACACTGAGAGCAATGGGTGGTGGGACTTTCAAACACTGGGATACACAATTACCAAAAGCTACCCAGTTGGTCAATGCCAGAGGACCTGCCAACAGGGCTGGTCCAGTCCTGTCAGAACTTTTACATACTGTAGAAGGGGATAAACATCCTGTGGCACACATAAAGTACTTGCTGAGGAAGACGGTCTGGGTTATTCCTTATTCAGGTAAAGGCAAACCCACGCACGGTATTGCTTTTGCTCAGGGACCTCGATATACCTGGTGGGTGATGCAGGAAGATGGGGAAGTCTGAAGTGTACCTCAAGGGGATTTGATTTTAGGGGAAAACAGCCAATGAACTCAGTTGTATGCTGTTGACTGCTACGTAGCACTTTTGTAGCCCACCAACTAGATGTCTTCTGGTCACTAGCAACTGGCTCTCACTTCACTCCGACCAACAATCCAATGAAGAATGAACTTTGATGAAACCAGATGAGCTCAGCAGTGACCAGACGAGTTCCAACGGTCAACAATCCAACACTGCACACAGCCTCTCCTGCTCTGAAAGACTGTTACAAAGATGGAACCCAACATTGTGGACCAAATGAACTCAGCAGCTTTATAGGGATTGGTCCATGCACTAAGTAATGATCTCTCTCTTTGGGTATGTGGTTGTACATATATATGAGTATATGAGACAAGAGAGATGGTATATTAAAATGTGGGATCTGAGAATGACGTGAATGGTGTGGAATAAGAGGTGGATACTGTCCTGGGTTCAGAAGTAGCAGCCATTTTGGCAGTTACCCAGGAGGCCCAGATAGCTGCTTGAGACAGTCTGGGTATTGGTCAGTGGATGGTGAGCAGTTGTATTCTCTTCCCTTGTTATTTCCCCTATCATTATTATTATTGGTGCTAGCAGCAGTGGTTTGTGTTATACCTTAGTCACTGGACTGTTCTTATCTCAACCTTTGTGATTACATTCTTTTGCTTCTCCTCCCTATCCCTCTGGAAGCAGGGGGAGGAAAGAGGGAGAGTGAGCAAGCAGCTCTGTGGTTCTGGGTTGCCAGTTGGCCTTAAACCAGAACATGTCCTCAGCATAAGAAGGACTTGGAGGTGTTGGAGCAAGTCCAGAGGATGGCCATGAAGATGATAAAGATGTTCAAGCACCTCCCATATGAAGACACATTGAGAAAGTTGGGGCTGTTCAGCCTCTGTTGTCTACTGCATCAAACTTGAGGTTTTTAGTGCTCCAGCTAGAACCTGCAGGTAACATTCCCTTGATGGGCCCAGGCAAATTCCAATGGATACACTGCCTGCGTGGAGACCTCATAGCAGCCTTCCAGTATCTGAAGGGACCCTACAAGGATGCTAGAGACAGTCTCTTTTCTCAGGGCTGCAGTGATAGGAGAAGGGGCAATGGGTGCAAACTGAAACAGGGGAAGTTCAGATCAGATATAAGGAAGAAGTTCTTTTCTGTGAGGGTGATGAGGCACTGGAACGGGTTTCCCAAGGGAGTAGTGAATGCTGCGTCCCTGACAATATTCAAAGATGGCTTGGACAGAGCCTTGGGTGACATGGTTTAGTGAGAGGTGTCCCTGCCCATGGCAGGGGCGTTGGAACAGTTCAATCTTTCGTCCACCTTCAAGGTCCTTTCCAGCCCTATCTATTCTATGGTTCTGGATGCCCTTTGATTTACTACAGTGCTACAGACCTGTGACCAGATTCTTTATTCATTTATATCGTATAAAGGTGTTGATACTGGAGCAGGATGGAAACACTTCCAACCTGATTTGCCCTGGCAGAAGCTCACAGATTGATACAGGGTGGCTCAGCTCAGTCTAAGGAACTGCTAGAAGAATAATCCGCATGGGCAGGTTTAGAAGGGAAAAGACACAGCAAAGCAGGAATCAAGGAATCAAAAAAGCCTGTTAGTCTATTCTTCCTTATAGCATTTGGTAAACACATTGTGTCACTTGTGTTAAGTAGACGTGAAGTATAGCTTTTCTGACAGTGAAGGAGGTACTCAGTTGCTGAAGTTCACACAGAAATCAGTTTGCAAAGGGTGGGGCGGGAGGGAAAATGTTCAGAGTTGCTTTGACTTTCTGCATCATAGTATAAATTTATAGGTGTATGTGTGTGTGTGAATGGACAGATAGATAGATAGATAGATGATATGATAGATAGATAGATAGATAGACAGAAAAATCTCTCTATCCAACAGGTTCACTCTGTCTATATCTGGCGTGGTTTAAGCCCAGTCGGCAACCCAGAACCACAGAGCTGCTTGCTCACTCCCCTCTTTCCTTCTTCCCCTGCTCCTAGAGGGATGGGGAGGACAATCGAAAGAATATAATTGCAAGGGTTGAGATAAGAACAGTCCCGTAACTAAGGTGTAACACAAACTGCTGCTGCTACCACCAATACTAATAATGATACAGGAAACAACAAGGGAAGAGAATACAACTGCTCAGCACCCACTGATCGATACCCACACCAACCCGAGCAGTTACTTCTGGGTAGCTGTCCGCAGTTTCTATACTGAGCATGGTGTGCCCACTATAAACAAAGCATAAACAAAAGGGTATGGAATACCCCTTTAGCTAGCTTGGGTCGGGTATCCTGTCACTGATTCCTCCTGGCTTCCCCTCCTCACTGGCAGAGCATGAGACTCAGAAAGCCCTCAGTCAGTGGCAATCAACGTGACACTCAAAGCCACAACTCTGAGATTAGGTCTCTCATGCTCTCTCAACTGAGCAAGCTGGGTAAGCCTGCAGCACCCAGCATTCTCAGGCAGTCTCACTTACAGGTACTAACCCAGTATATTTCTATATTCTATCTTTTATTCTATATTTCTATATCATATGTTTTTAACCTGATACATTTGCCAGGGGAAAAAAAAAAATCTAAGGAGTGGGCAGAAACAAAAATTGACAGCAACATCAGCACTGCAGGAGCCAGAGAACTGCTTCCTGCAGGCTCACCTTCACTTGTCAGTGAGTCTGGTGCAAGAAAACCTGCCAGCAGGCAGGAATGTGGCAATCCACCCTACAAAGGACTTGCAGACATCAGGAGATTTCTGATGTTCTGGTATTGAAAGAAAAATCCCTCTCTGAGCCATGACTGCAATCAGAATGGTTAGAAAACAGCCCCTGTGCTGAACACCTGATGATCAGAAATCAATCAGTTCAGGAGCAAAGCAGAGAGATGTATTGCAAATGTAGTTGTAAGTTTCTGTTCTCCCATCACTGTGACAAATTAGTTTCTCTATGATACTGTGAGCATCCATTTTCCAGATTTCCCTCCTCTCCTAGCACATGGGAAGCAAATACAGATTTCAAGACAGCAGAAGCAGCAGCGAGTCATGTTTACCCAGTAGGTACTTCTTTTTAGAACTAAAAGCAGAATCCCACCTTGGGTAAGTATGAGTGCATGCAGAAGGCACAAAGTCCTTCGCATAATTCAGTCATCCCAGCACTTGGCAACCGAGGATGACCACCTAGAGGGCATCCTGGTTAGCTTGGGTGCTTCAGATCACTCGTGCCAGTTTGCTCCAGTTTGCTCCAATAAGTAGAAAACATCCCTAGGGATGAGGGAACTGTTTCAAGTCCTTTGCTGCCTGTGTCTTGCTGCCCCTTACTGGAATAAGGGCATGGGTACTTTAGTTTCCATTCAACCTTCTGTTCTCAAAATCCTGTGTGACTTGGAGGTTTTACTTTCCCCTGAGGAAGCGGAGGAGTCTTCCCTATCATTGCCAGCTAATAGAGAACAGCTTTTAATTCATCGGCTACTCTTTAGATGAGTTAGACTTGAAGTGGCTGTCCCCTTGAAACGTACGAGCTCTAGCATTTCCAGCTGACAAAAAATAATCTCCTTTCCATAAATATTTGGAGCTTTGGTACTGAATGTGAAGAAGGGCGGAAGGAAAGCATAGGCAGGTCACAGAAATACTGACCAGTGGCCTTCTGTCAAAAGGAGTGCTTTTGTTGCTCGGATTAGAAGAAGTAGCAACATAGTCAAGTTCTTGCCTTGTCAAGACCTTTTCTTGGACGCAAGTGTCTCCTCAGGTCTTAAAGGCTTATACAGATGCAACCATGGCGTGACCTTTTTGTCTTCTGCGACAGGTAAGTATCGCAGAGAGAGAGAGAAATGAAACCCAGAGGTGGAGAGAGGAATGAAAAGGGAAGGGGGCTCATCCGAATACAGAGACTGGCCAGATACACATTTCTCACTTTATTTCTGTGTAGAAAGGGGAAGAACATTCCGAAAGGCATAACACTCGTGAAGAAATGCTGAGAACTGCAGGCGCTCTGCGCAACGTATTCCAGCAAATGCAAGCAGAATGTGCTCGTATCAGTCGCCCAGCCCTATTACAAACAAACCGCTCTGTTGGTACTCAGATGTGAGACAGTTTTGTCTGCAGACGGCTGGGATGCC
>JANRGW010046705.1:5907-27273 GCA_024733675.1 Psilopsiagon aymara | reverse complement strand
TGAAGGAGCTGGCAAATGAAGTTGCTAAGCCACTGTCCATCATATTTGAAAAATCATGGCAGCCAGGTGAAGTTCCCGACAACTGGAAAAAGGGAAAGATAAACCTTTTTTCAAGAAAGAGAAAATATAAGGAAGAAATTCTTCACTGTAAGTGTGGTGAGGCACTGGAATGGGTTGTCCAGGGAAGCTGTGAATGCTCCATCGCTGGCGATGTTCAAGGCCAGGTTGGACATAGCATTGGGTGTTACGGTTTAGTGGGAGGTGTCGCTGCCCATGGCAGGGAGGTTGGAACTAGATGATCTTAAGGTCCTTTCCAACACTAACTATTCTATGATTCTAATACATCATGCCTGACTTTCATTTTGGTGACTGTGAGAAAAAGTCAGTGAGAAAACTCCATCATTGCTTATGAGATAGCCATAACCCCAGGCAGTGCCTTGAGAACCCTCCCCAATACTGTGTGCCCCAAAGGGATTATGCATACAGACATTACACAGCATCACAATTCAGAAAGGGAGAGCAGGCATGAGTCTTCCCAGAGCCCGTCCCATGCAGAAAAGAGCTAGTCACTTTTGGGTAAAAGAGTACGCTGTATTGCTCTTGGGAGGTGGAGAAAATAGGATGTCTGTGTCCACCAGGCATATTTATGATGTCGTAAGATTGTAAGGAACAGCCAGACTGAAGGAAAACTATTAGGAAAAGGTAGGAATATGAAGCAGAATGATGGACAAGGAGGTCTAATCTGTGCAGGACAGCATGAGGGACAGATGAGGAAGATGAGACTTGCTGCAGGAGCAAAGAAATCCAAGCACGTACTGTAGCTATTTTTCATGAGGTAGAATCACGTCACAGCTTCATTTTCCCCTTTTATATTGATTGGCTCACAGTGATGATTGCAAAGAAACAGACTAGCTTTGGACCAAATATGAAAATAAAGATAATTCTGCCCTGATGGAAAAGATGCAGCTTGCAAGAGAAACTTGTGCCACAACAGTAGCAACTGTGAACAAAAGCAGATGGAGAACAATCCCAGATATAGAAATTAAAACCATCATAGACAACCACAGGGGGCATTTAACAAGGCCAAGTTTTAAAAATCAGACTTCTCTTGTTTCTGTACTTCAATAACTTCATGTTTACAGCCACTTAATCCATGCAAGATTTTGCAATCAACCTCACCTGCCAATTCAGTATATTTGTTAATGTGCTGCACTGTTCCCTTTTCTGCTACTCTGATAATTTTAAATTTTATATCTCTATGCTTTTCACTTGAAAACTTGCCTTTTATATTTCATAATTTATTATGATACCGCGCCAAATTTCTAAATAGCAATTACAGACATGTCTATAACATAAAAATCAGTCTATAAAACAAAATGTGAGTGACTTGAGCTCTATTCAATTGAAGACCCCAGAAAAGAGGCATACACAGAACCACAGAGCCACAGACTGGCTGATGTTAGAAGGATATCTGTAGGTCATCTGTTCCAATCCCCCTGCTTGATCAATGACATCTACAGCCAGAACTGTGCTCAGATGGCTCTGTATATCTCCAAGGATGGAGACTCCAGACCTCCCTGGACAACCCATGCCAGTGCTCAGCCACCCCAACAGTGAAAAAGTGCTTCCTCATCAACAGAGGGAACCTCCTGTGTCCTGGTTTGTGCCCACTGCCTCTGGTCCTGTCACTGTGCACCACTGGAAAGATCCTGGCTCCATCCTCTTGCTACCCTCCCTTCAGATATTTGTACCCATTAATCAGATCCCCCATGAGCTTTGCCCTCTCCAGGCTGAACAGTCCCAGCTCTTTCAGCCTTTCTTCACAGGAGAGGTGCCCCAGTCTCTTCATCATCTCTACGGCCCTCCACTAAGCTCTCTCCAGTATGTTCGTGTCTCTCTTGTGCTGGGGAGCCCAGTACTGGTCCCAGCACTCCTGGTGTGGCCTTACCGATGCTGAGGGCAGGGAAAGGACGACCTCCCTCAGCCTGCTGGCCACACCACTCCTCATGCACCCTGGGATGCTGTTGACTGGGTTTGGTTTGGTTTTTTCCATAAGGGCACACTGCTGGGCTATATTCAACTTGGTGTCTACCTTTTCTGCCAAGCTGCTTTTGACCTGGGTGGCCCCCAGCATGTACTGATGCATGGGGTTGTGGGTTCTCAGGTGCAGGACTTTGCACTTTTTGTTGAACTTCATGAGGTTCCTGCCAGCCCATTTCTCCAACAAATTTTTGTAAAAGAGCTTAGATCCTCTTTTCTCAGTAAACGTGATGGAATTACAACATAGGCATAGAGATAGATAAACCAGCATTTTCCATGAAAACTCCACCAAATTTTGGATCACTTCACCAGAACATTAAGTACGTGAGTTTTCTTGTGCTTTCTTGCAGACTAGGATCACCATGTATCAAGCTCATCTTTCTCAGCTCTCTATCATTATGGAATATATGAAGTTATATTAAAGAGTTCCAGAAGCCCATGCTAAGTGAAGAAAACTTCCACTGGGTATTTTTGATAACATAATGAGCAGTTATCTCTATGTGTATTATAGAACTGTAATAGAACTCAGAAATTGCAATTTGTAGCATGGTGAACTGAAAAAGACCCTTTGATTCAATATTTGAAGGACTTCATGTTCAGAATTTCCCCCATATGATCAAGACCTTTAATCCCTGACCCAAAGCCATGCTGACAGAAGGGACCTCATGTAAATGAGAATGGTTATATGGCCTGAAAATATGCATAGCATTATATGATACAAATATGGTTAAAATTTAATCTGTGTGTTTGAAGGTGAAAGTTTTTTATATATTTGAATTGGGAAGATTGTTGAAAATGAAGGAATTCTTAAATAATGAGATAATGCATGCTGGAGATGATATTAGTTTTGCTGATTTTTGTACCATGTTTAGCTGTGGCAGAAGGAGCAATATTTTGTAACAGATAAATATTTTACTAAGTAGTCAGCAACAGCTGTCCCTTATTGCAGGAAATAATGTGCACCTCTAACAGATTCCAGTAAGTCTATTTCATTCAGATTAATTTTCTGACATTAATTGTTTACTACTTAAACATTTCTTCATACCAGATGGAATGCAGTGGGTCCGGAAACTCAAACTAATAGCAATTGATTTTCAGGAAAGTGACAGAATGTCTTTCAGGCTCTGGTGCATTTTCTCAGAATGTCATCCAGATAATTTTAAAATATTAATGATTTTCATTTTTATTCTTTCATGCAAAGACCATTATAGATCTGTGTGATGGAAGATGCCCAGCACAGAAGTTTGGAAAGATTGTAGCAAAGTTTGGCACAGTGTAGTTCAGAACTGTTTTTTAATCTACTCTTGGTTGTCAGTATGTGTAAGCTTCTTTTCCAAGGCTGAAAAAGTGGTAAAAGGATGTTCACTTCCAAACTGATTCCCTCTGATGTTTACACTAGAAAAGCATAAGTGAATCATAGAAAGTCAGTTTAAATGAAAAACTGGATGCTAAATCACTTGATGTAATTTGCAGAGAAGAGGATGGTGTATACATTTTACTCATTTGTTTTGTCCTTTGGTGCAGATATAGACGCTTCATAACTGGGTGTCAGCAATCAGAAGTTCTTGTGCAAGTCTGACCAGAGATGACTTAGTAGCTTATACTGCATTTTACAAATAAAGGCTGAGTTTATTTTTCTTCTTGCCTCAAAGCCATTGTTATTTAGATAGACAGCTGTCAGTGTGTTATCTGTTAATCTGTTGGTTGCACAGTACAATACCTAAGTTTCCTCTGCTAAAACAGAGGGCGATAAATATGTGTCAGTGCCACCAGAAGCAGAATCTGACAGTAATTAAGAGGGTCAAATATTGGTCTTGTCCTCAGCAATATCCCAGAGGAACTTTACATCTAACTACACTTTTTCTCTGGCCCATATGAGCATTCGGGTCATTAAGATTTCCTTATACAGTGGTAAGCTATCTGTCAAAACTGAAAATGGAAAAGCAATACTAAATCTATGTGCAATTAAGCTGGGACAAAACTGAGTTTTCCATGACTCATGAGAGAGCATGCAAGAAGAAAACTAATCCAACAAACAACTTTGAGAGCTTTGATTTTTGTCTGAGGAGGGAGGAAGATTTCCTTGCGCTGCACTGCATTCTTATGTAATACAAACATTAACTACTCATACGATATGTTTTATGTCCAAAGGAAAAGGACTCCAAATACAGAGCTTATGCTACTAAATAGGATTTTGGTATCTATTTGAAAGTCTAAACAGCAGACATTTTGGACTATCTTGGCCTAGCTTTTCAGACATATTAATATTTATTTTAGGTGTCAAAGAGCAAGTTTCTCTGTGCAGTCTTATTAAGCAAATGTAGAACTACAGAACCAGAGAATCAGCTGGGTAGGGAAAGACCTTTAAGATCATCAAGTCCAAGCATTACCCCAGGACTGCCAAGCCCACCACTAAACCATGTCACTGAGGGCCTCATCTAGATGGCTCTTGAACATTTCCAGGGATGGTGAAAACATGTATGTATTTTCAAAAAGCAGTAACAGAAAACATAAAGCTCTCTCTGATTTGATTGATACAGGTGGCTTTTTACTAATTCATAGATGCAAAATAAAGCTTACTTACAGATTATTTTGAGCCATAGTACCTGTGCTGGCCTACAGAAGAGCTTTAGATAATACTTCAGCTTTCTATCTCAACTGTAATGACTGTTAAAATGGCAGAAAGGGAGAGTCCCGTCATTGCTGAGGGGCATTTGATCAACTCAACTTAAGGTATATTGTCTTTTATATTGTTTCTCCTCTAGAGTCTGTGAGACAACTTCGTTCAGTTTTGAGCCCCCAGCATAACACGACGTCCTGGGTTCAGCTATAACAGTTATTTTTCTCCTTCTTAGCAGCTGGTGCAGTGCAGTGTTTCAGCTTTAGTCTGAGATCAATGCTGAAACCCACCAGTGTTTCAGTTGTTACTAAGTAATGTTTACTCCTATCAAGGACTTTTCAGTCTCTTGTGCTCTGCCAGTAAGGCAGAAGTAAAGAAGCTGAGAGGGAGCAGAGGCAGGACACCTGATCCAAACTAGCCAGAGGGATAGTCCATACCACAGCACTTCATGCCCAGTGTATAAACTGAGGGGAGTTACCCAGAAGGGACTGATCAGTGCTTGCATTGGTGCTTGATATCAGTTTGCAGGTGGTGAGCAATGGTATTGTGCATCCCTTGTGTTTATTGGGTTTTTTTCCCCCTTTTTTAGTTTTATATTTTCTCCCCTTGTTACTTCCCTTATTATTATTACTACTAGTAGCAGTTTTGTGTTATGCCTTAGATATTGGACTGTTCCTGTCTCAACCCATGGGGTTTACATTCTTCTGCTTCTCCTCCCCATCTCACCAGGAGCAGGGGGGGAAGAAGCAGAGGAGTTAGTGAGTGGCTGTGTGGTTCTGACTTACCAGCTGGGCTTAAACCATGACACTTAACAAAGGTCTTGATGAACCTGAATACTTAAAGGGCCACCAAGATGATCAGGAACTGGAGCACAGACTCTGAGATGAGAGGATGAAGGGAATGGGTTTGTTCAGCTTGGAAAAGGGGTGGCTTTTGGGGACCAAATGACAATTTTCCAATACTGAGGGAGAGGTTCCTGAGGAGACAGTGCCATACTCTTTGCTGAAATGCATGGCAGAAGACAGTGATTGTAAATAAATACAGGGAGCATTCTAAGTGGACATAAGGAAAAAAAGGTCACTGTGGGGGATAACGAAGTAATAGAATAGGTTTCCTAGAAAGATTGTGATATATTCACCTTAGGAAGTGTTAAAAACCTAGCTCAACAAAGCCTGGAACAATCTGATCTGAATTCAGCATTGACTCTGCTTTGAGCAAGAGGCTGACATCTTTTCCAACCTGAATGATTGTATGTTCTCTGTGGTGAGAGAAGAAAGATTTATGCAGACAGAAATATTTCACCTTCTCCCTGCAGGCAAAAAATGGAGGGGTCAAAGAAGGTGCTATGAAAGTTTTAAAGGGCTTTAAAAGTTTGATGCATAATTCTGTGTACTGGATTCCTCTGTATCTAACAAACTTTCAGTTTGACATGAAAGCTCTATCTGATTTTTAAAGGAGCTGTCAGAAGGTTTAAGATTTGTCAGAAAATGTTTTGGATGCCTGCTATAATTGGCATAGCTTTACTTTTTGCTTTTGTTAGCACTCTGTGTTTGCTTCCTTTACTATTGCAGTAGAATTGAATTTTCAGCCTCTCTTGTAAATCTCCTTTCAAAATTTCGAGGATAGGAGCTGAAATGAGGAGTTAAATCAGTTCATATCACATTTAAACACAAGTTTTAAATTCTTTTGAGAATTATATTCAGACAACTGTGTTAAATTTGAGGGATGTATACCTGATGAGACTATGGATGGCTATGTCTTAAAACTATTATGACTTATCAATACAGTGTTTTCAAATGCCATAGAAGTAATTTTATGATGTCAATAGAGATACAAAGATTTACTGTATCTGAAGATCTGCATATGTAAGTAAAAATTGTTCTCATTTATCTGCTGTAAAAATTTCGTATTTGTCTTAATTAAAGAGGTAGTCAATCTTGAATGTCTTGGTCTTTAGAAAACTTCAGAAAGTTGTAGGAAATACTAGAAACCCCATGAATGGTTCCTGTGTTTACCTAAATGGATTCCCTTGGGCCTCAACTCTTCATGGCCCCATCCATCTGTAAAAGCCAGCAAGAACATGTCTCATTAGGTTTCTCCAGCTGCAGGCAGCCACAGTTCTTGGCAATTAGGGAAGAATTTTCTCTCTTTTTGTTTGTTTTGTTTTTTTTCCCTGTTAGTGATGCAATCATTGTAACATGAAGCAAGATTTGTAACAAAAAACAGCTAAGTTCGCTTTTTTTTTTTTGTTTTCTACTGTCTCATCTCAGAACCAAATGGAGATACCTAAGTGTTGAGTCAAGGTGACAAACAGTAAAATCTCTCTAGTCTTGTGCCCAGTAGTTTTCAGGGCTTTATAGGAATGTTTGGGGTTGCTTTTCAGTCATAGTGTTTTCAATAAACTGAATTCTATATATGCTGGCTGCTCTGAGATACAAATTGTAGGCTTTATTTGGGGATTTTCATATGAACATTTTATTGTGAAAAGGGGAGGAAACAGGAGAAAACAAAAGTGATGTGGAACCTGAAAGCAAGATTTTAGGTTTCTTAAAGGCTATTTTGGGGCCTTATGTAATAAGGCCGTCTGATTTTACTAGATAGATCCTGTTGGGTTTCATTTGCATTAGACTCATATCATGGCAAAGACAGCATTTTCAGGGCTTTATCCTATTTTCAGATACTTTTGTCAAGTTCTAAGCTGGTTAAACTCTGCTTTGGGAACAGTATAGGAAAAGAGAAAGTATGTAAGTGTGAGTCTGCGTAGTGCATATCATGTATGTCAAGTACCAGGAGTGGGAAAATCATGTGCATTTCCCATTTTCCTATCCTTCTTTCTCCTCTTTCAAAAACACAGATGCGATGTCCTAATCTTGTTTGAACATCCTTGTAACAGAACTACCATTTTAATTCATAGTGACAAATTAAACACGCCAGGGAGACAGCTGGTATTTCTGTTCTTGTACTACATTCTCACAAAGAGATAAATACCAGCGAGAGAGAGAGATCTGTCAGGGTCGGATTGGAGAAAACCCCAGTGCCAGGCCCTGTTTCAGTTGATCCCCAGGGTGAAATTAAGATACAAACTAGGTCTAGTACCATAATCAATTAGTTGGTTTATTACAAATTTCAAAAAGACTGTTATTATCATAAATAAAAAGGGAAATTATTGTAATAAAGGGGATAGCAATAGGACAGATTGGAAAAAAGGTAGAAAATGAAACAAGAATTTGGGGTGCAGGGAGAGAGAGAGAGTCACCACTGTGGATCCAGGGATCTGTCATTGTCCGTGCTGGGTGTTCTTCAGGGTTTCGGAGGTGAGTGTTCTTCACTTATCGGAGCAGAGCATCCCCCAAGAGTCCATCAGAGGTGGGTGTCCTTGTGGAGGCATCTTTGTGGAGTCATCCCCTTGAAGGTACCCAATGGAGTGTGTCTTGTGTAGTTGCCCTCATGGCGAAGTCTCATGGAGGGTGTCCTTCAGGGTCTATAGTAGTCATTGGTGGAGAATGTCCTCACAGAGGTGTCCTTCTGGAGTCATGGTCTCCAGACCATGGTAGTGCTCCCTGGAGATGTGCGTCTTGGTGACTACCTTTTCCCACTTTATAATGAGTTGGGTGGAGTACCTCTGCTCTTCATGTCACATATTACACGTTCCTGGTGAACCACTTTCCCTGGTCTTGCAGCCACCTCTTCAATTGCACGTGTGTGTTTGCACACCCACAGCTGTCTCCAGCAATTCTTGGGATAATGAGTAGCGCTTCCTCACAACAGTCCTCAAGGTAATGGACAGAAGAGTCTTAGCTCTTTCCCACTCATCCCTCAGGCAATGGATGGTGGAAGAGTCTTATCTCAACTCCTCCCACCCATCTCTGAGACAAAAGATAGGTGGAATCCCATCTCACTTCACATCCCAGTCTTGGAGACAATGGACAGTGGAGTCTGATTTCAGATCAGTCTCTCACAAGATCTTACATACCCTTTGCTCAGAGGCAACATAGAGCACCAGGCAGAAACATCCTAACTAATCAGGTACACCTGAAAGTTGTTATGTGCCTCTTTCTTAGGCATTTGATTTCAAATAATATATTTAAACAAATTATTGCTCTCCTAATGATAGTATTATTATAGCTGTGGTAATCTAAGGGCAGGAGACGAAATGTATGTATATAACTCATATTTCTTGTTATAGCAGGTAATTTAGCAGGGCAAATACACAACTTTTAATCATGTAAGCACTTTCCCGAGATAACTTTAATAATAGAATATTTGGAAGAGTAGATATTAACAGAGGATTATGTAATACATTCAGTTTTCTGACAGATGAGGTCTGACAAAGAATTAGCGAATTCTTGGCTAAAATAATTCAGAGAAGTACATGGGTTATGTTTTCATCATCTGATTAATCCTACTGACAACTGTGCTACCTCTGTGGCAGGTATTCCTTTTTTCTGTGACTGTGGATTTAGATAATCTTTGTTTTATCATGAAGATTTTGAAATTAAATTACTAATTGCATTAGTCAACTACAGAGATTTCAGTGAAGAAAGTTACGTGAAAATAAAATTTCTGGAACATGGAGTGCTATGAGGGAGGCTGTTATCCCTCTTGGAGCAAAAGAAATTTATAATTAGCATCTATGAAGCAGGGAAGTCAGCAGGGCTTTGGGAAAGACTGAAAGATCATAAAATAAATGTGTCATGACTGAACTGGTGTGTTTGGTTTCAACAGAGCTGTGAATTTTGTTTAACAAGCTCATCTTTTTTGTATGTCTTCCTTGAAAAGCAGTTTGAGAGGTAAAAATAGAGCACTGCTTTTGAGAGAACACTGCTTAGGAATAGGATATAATTATCTATGTCTTCCTTTAGATAATCAGTGAAGAGTCAGTTGCTAAAGGTACTGTAGTCAGAGGTTTTCTACCATGTCACATCAGAGGTTTAATTTCTCTTTCATGTATTTCTAACTTAATCACATTAGCATATGCTTGACATCAATTTATTGATGTTTCAGTTACTGTTTTATTAATGACAGACAATGAAATAATATATGGTTTTGGCTGGTATGATAAATGAGTGTATATGTAATAGGTATAAAAATTAAGGAATGGTAAGGTTGATGAATTATAGTAGCTATTATTTAGATTGTTTCCCTGTCACTGAATTTCCTGAAATGTCTTATATTTCAGTCTAGTGCAAACAGTAAATTATTTAGTTTCATAATTCTGTTCTGGTCAGCTGTGTTGCTGTAAGTGTGCTTACTATTGCCATGAGGGTAAATTTATTACTTGTAGTCACAAACTCTGTGTGCTCCTTGTTGCCACACTCGATTTAATGAATCAGATATTTTCACTGTAACAAAGAAGCTAGATAACCCATCTCACAGTTTCCTTAGTGTCTGATGGCTGCAGCGTAGCCTAAAAGGCACAGAGCTGGAGCAGGGAAGAAGAACAGAATTCAAAGGGTCCCAATGAATGGGGCTGGATCTGGTTGGTGGCTGGTCACCAGCAGTGTTCCTCAGGGTTCAATTCTTGGCCAGTTCTTTTCAATATATTTATCAACGATTGGGATGCAGAAGTTGAATGCACTATTAGCAAGTTTGCTGATGATATACAGTTTGGTATCGTCACTGACCTAGACAGATTGGAGCATTGGGCTATGATTAACAGAATGAAATTTAACAAATCCAAATGTCTAATTCTGCATCTAGGACAGAGTAGTGCCAGGCAGAAGTGTAGACTGGTAGAGGAGTGGCTGGAGAGCTGCCCTGCAGAAAAGGCTCTGGGCATACTAGTTGATGCTGAGCTCAGGGTGGGTCCGTGGTGTGCCCTGATTGGCAGTAATGCAACAGACATCCTGGGGTACATCAAACAGCACCACCAGATGGTCAAAGTACGTGATTATCCTGCTGTGTTCAGCCGTGTTGCTGCCTCACCTTGAGCACTGTGTCCACAAGGATGTGAAAGTCCTTGAATGTGTCCAGAGGAAGGCAACAAATCTGGTGACAGGGCTTGAATGCATGTCCTGTGATGAGTGGCTGAGGGCTCTAGAATTGTCTGGTTTGTAGAGAAGGAGGCTGAGGGGTGAGGTCATTTTTCTGAGGAGAGGAAGTGGAGAGGGGCATGTTGATCTCCCTGGGATTCCACAACATGACGTGTGGGAATGGATCAGGACTTCCCTAGAGGAGGTTAAGACTGGAGATAATGAAGCTTTTTTTTTGTTGAGAAGGTGGTCAAACACTGGAAAAAGCCTCTTGGAGAGGAAGTTGATGCCCCATGCCTGTCAATGTTTAAGAGGCATTTGGACAATGCCTTTAATAATATGCTTTACCTTTCAGTCAGCCCTGAAGTGGTCAAACAGTTGGACTAGATGATTGTTGTAAGTCACTTCCAGCTGAACTATATCCTATCCTATCCTATCCTATCCTATCCTATCCTGTCCTGTCCTGTCCTGTCCTATCCTGTCATCCCAGGTTCAGCTATAACAGTTACTTTTCTCCTTCGTATGAGCTGGTGCAGTGCTCTGTATTGCCTTTAATCTGAAATCAATGCTGTTAACACACCAATGTTTTACTTGTTTCTAAGTAAAGTTTACTCCGATCAGGACTTTTCATTCTCTCATGCTCTGCGAGTGAGAAGGGGCACAAGAAGCTGGGAGAAAGCAGAGACAGACACCTGACCCAAACTAGCCAAAGGGCTGTTCCATACCACAGCATGTCATGCCCAGTGTATAAATTGGGGGCAGTTACTTGGAAGGAACCAGTTGCTGCTTGGGTCAGGCAGGGTATTGCAAAGGTATAATTGCATTGCGAATCATTTGTGTTTATTGTTTTTTTCCTTTCCCCTTTTATTTTTATATTCTCTTCCCTTGTTGTTTCCCTTATCATTATTATTATTGGAGATAGCAGCAGTGTTTTTTTATTATACCTTAGTTACTGGAATGTTCTTATCTCAGCTTGTGGGATTTATATTCTTTTGATTGTACTCCCCATTCCTCTGAGCGTGGGGGTAGGGGGAGAAGGAAAGGAAAGGAGCAAGCGAGCTGCTGTGTGGATCTGAGTTACCACCTGAGCTTAAACCATGACACCTATCCTATCCTATCCTATCCTATCCTATCCTATCCTATCCTATCCTATCCTATCCTATTATATCCCACCCTAGCCTGGCCTAGCCTACGCTGTTCTCAAAGACTATTTGGCTGTCCCACTTAGTTTAATAGTCACAAAATTATAAAAATTCTTAGGGTAATCAAGGCAATTAATTTAATGAATGCACTGTATTTCATGCTGCACTCCAGGACCTTGCTATCTGTCCAGGAAATCTGTGAGAGGGTCTTTAGCTCTCCAGCTACTTGAAATGAGGCTTATAGTATCCAAGGATATAATAAAATAAGTCAGATAAATGGAGAATGTTACCATGCCCACATCGGGTAATCTTGAAAGGTTTATTTTTGTTGGTTAATGCAGTATCAGCCACTAGACTGTGTCATGTTTTGGGTTCCCACTGCCTAGCTGTGATTTTTTCTTCTATCTCACCTCCTCAGGACATTGTATGTCCTAGCTTTTAGCCTGGGATCTCTCATTTCACACTTCAGATGTTGCGTTTCCTTCCTCAATGCAACTGTGATGTCAGGCTTTTCTCATTGTCCTAGCTTGTCTTTGAACACAGGGAACTGCAATTGTCTGTGCCTCAGTTTTAGATATGATATTTGAGGACTGCAGTGTGATGTTTTTCACAGAGACACTCCATTAAATCACTTCAACACATGTTTGAAACTGCCATGTCTAAGTTTACAACAATAAAAATAATTCTAAGCTGCAAAAAGAAGCCCACAAAAATATTTTCCAGGTAAATTCCAAGGAGTAGACCTTTGCCAGGACCACAGGAAAATAATATCAGACTAACATAAACTGCCTGTTCTGATCACAATTCAAGTTACGCTGATACTGTTTTTTACTCAAGGGCTCCTAATCTCATTGTAATTTCAATGTTTTGGCTGTATTCATTGGCCAGCTGGTAAAATAGAGTCAGCCCATAATGTCAGTGCCCTAACTCTCCACAGCAAATACTAACACAGTTTTAGTACGAGTGTGTGTTTCTCAGTCCACCTTACTCTGTTTCTTCATATATCTTTTTTTCCAATAAACAGCCTTGGAGAGCATGAATTTCTCCGACTTTAGGTTTAAATTGAACTTAATCCCATTGTCACTTGACAGCCACATTGAAGTGGTAATCAAGCCATCTATTAGTTATGTTTTGCAACTCCTCTGTGAACGACCTAGCAGGAGCACTGTCTCCACATCTGCAGGGAGATGATTGAAGAGATGAAGACAGGCTCTTTATGGCTCTGCATAGTGGAAGGATGAGAGGCACTGTGCGCAAATTGAAACAAAAAAGGCTCTTTCCACTTAACTTTCTCCCTGTGAGGACAGCACAGTGGTGGATCCAGGACACAGACAGGCTTTGCTATCTCCATCATTGAAGGCTTTCAAGCACCAGCTGAATAAAGCCTTGAGCAATCTGATCTGTGCTAAGAAGTGGTGATGCTCTGGTGTCCTGGGTTCATCAGTAGCAGTCATTTTTCTCCTTCTTAGTAGCTGGTGCAGTGCTGTGTTTTTGACTTTCGGCCTAGGAACAGCACTAATAACACTGATGGTTTCAGTTGCTGCTCAGTAATGTTTACTCTGACCAAGGACTTTCTGAGTCTCATGCTCTGCTGGCTAGGAGAGAAGGCTGGGAGGAAGCAGAGACAGGACACCTGACCTAAACTAGCCAAAGGGGTATTCCAAACCACAGCATATCATGCCCAGTATATAAACAGGGGGCAGTTACACGGAAGGGTTAGATCACTGCTCAGTCGGGCTGGGTATCGATCAGCAGATGGTGCGCGGTTGTATTCTCTTCCATTGCTATTTCCCTTATCATTAATATTATTGGTGGTAGCAGCAGTGGTTTGTGTTATACCTTAGTTACTGGGCTGTTCTTATCTCAACCTGCAGGAGTTACATTCTTTTGATTCTCCTCCCCATCCATCTGGGAGTGGCGGGAAGGAAGGGAAGGAATGAGCGAGTGGCTGCATGATTCTGAGTTATGGCTGGACTTAACTGCAACATCTGGGAAGGAGTTTTGTTGGGCTAGAGATCTCATGTGACTCCTTCCAAACTGAATTTCTTGTAACCTTGTAACTGATATGAAATCTTTGTATGAGCAGAGCATTTTTCTTGTGATGCCTTAGGCTTCAGTTGTTAGCAAAATCTTGGAGTGTCTGCATAAGGTCCTATCAGAACCTGTAGCTACCTTTGTACCTACTCTTAGGTAAGAAAATCTTACTTTTCATTTGGGAAAGGGGACAGAATAAGGTGGCATAGAGGGCTGAAGACTTGCTAGGCTTCATGTAATTTCTCTTGCGTTTCATTATGATAAGTGGAATTCTAGCTGCAGTATTTTCTCTTAAAACTTTGGAGTGGTTGGTTCACTTGTTGCTACTTTGCCAGAAAGCCTTAAACCAGTCTTTTTTCTCCTTCTTTCCTACAAACAAGAGTTGGCAAATAGGTTTTCACTCAGTCCTGTGAATTCGTGGCTGGCTAGTGAGGAATCTTCTGGTCTACAGCAGTTCGTCTTGAGGCTTTTTTGCGTCTTTCTTCTTTTCCTGTCCTGGGATAGGGATGAAGGCCCAACTTGATCTTTGAATCTTTCTGAAGCCAAAATGGGATTTTGAGAATTTCTATGAGCTGTTTCCCCCTAACTGAGGAAATAATGTGACTGTGGGCTGGTAGTGGGAAATAGAGAAGTAGGGGTCTTTCTGCCCTTTACTGTTTACCTAAGAAAACGTGGTCTTTGGCTCTTGCTCTCGAGCATTACCAACTCTGATATTATTTGCAACATCCACTAAGTTTTGCGGTTAATGCTTTGCTGCACTTTCAGTCTCAAAGAGTAGTATGTAGCATTATAATTTATTTTGAAGCTAGGAAAATGCTAAGTGAAAGGCTGGAAAAGCACAAGTAGCTTGACAATTTTGCCCAAACTGGAATATTATAATCACATCAACATGTTGGAAAAATACTGCTGTTTTTGAAATCCAGTTAGGAGTGAAATAAGAGGGAGGGACACGGGAAAACCTGCTATATGGCAGTGATACTCAGTTCCTGCATCATAGTTACCTGAAGATAAATTCTGATAGATATTCTCATCTGCAAGAAAACTGCCCAGTGTTCTTTCTTTGAGTTGTCTCCTAAAAAGGATAAATGATACCCACACATTTTGCTTCTGCTTGTTAACTGTTATAAAAATATCTTTATGTAAACTCTTTTTATCCGGTTGATTACAGAGTTTTTTAGAGTGTCTTGGGGCAAAGATTTTTTTTTTCCTGTAGTAGCAATTAACTTCTCAAAGTCTCATCCAAAGGCATTAGGAGGTAGCCACATATTCTTAGCTCTGTAACTCTTGTGACCTCATGTTTTCGTGAACTATTTCAGTTCTCAAAGGGCACATCTTTCTAAGGCTTAGTCATGTACTGTGCAGTCCTGTCCTCTATAATTTGACCAACAAGGCACAAAATTATTATGATGAGTCAACAATCTTACAGGCCTTTTCCAACCTAAATCTTTCTATGATTTTAATATAGCAAGAGGTAGCTGATGTAACTTCCTTGGATCATATATGCTGGGATATGCTTGTGCTTAGCAGCATGGTAGTGATGAATGGAGAATGCAAATCTGGTAACAAGATACTTACGAATGTGAAAGAAACTCATATATAGCTTTTTCAGATCTGTGTCCTCTACTCTACCTGTCCAGAAATTAAGGACTGTCACTGGCACTGATTAGTAGAAATAGAATTAATAGAATTCTCTGTCAGCCAGCATATGCCATAAGAATCTGAGGGATAAAACCAGGGGCACAGCAGCTCATTTTTAGATTATGCCTCTTGCTTCACTGGCAAGCATGCTGAAAGGCGTGTGTATACGTATATTCCTATGGAATGAACAGTACGAGTTTTTGCAGATGTTACAAAACCAACTTATTTTTCAGTACAACCCTAATTTAGGATTTCTTCAGTGTGTTATGGTGCATCCTATTCTGTTCTACCTTGGGCATGTACAAGCCCAAACATCTGGTGATCACCATGTTAAGCCTTGTGCAGTCTAGAAAACCCCAAACCTGCCTTTTACATACGTATCCAGGTGATTTGTTGTAACAAACAAACCAGTGTTTGCAGGGGTTATTTCTCATATCCATTGGCACTGGTGCGGTCCTCACAGACCTTGAGGCATTTCATAATAGGTACTCAATGCTCTAACTGTGCTTGCTTCCTTCTCCAATGTCTTGCTTAACAATACACCTCAGAAAAACGTGGTGTTGTTGATTTTTGCCTTTTCCATGAGATAATAATGATTGTGACTTGATTTTTCATTTTGGTGATTGAGAGGTTTAAAAAGAATATTTAATTTCAACTATCATTTGGACACATAGTGGTTTTTTAATTTTAAAATGTAGAATTTCATTTAATTGATAGAATTTACCTTTCTGTTTTAAAATTTCAGTATTTTTGCTCACTTCACTGAACTCATTTTACTTTTCTCCGTTTTCTCTAAAATAAAAATCGTGCAAAGGTTTTAAAGGAAAACATAGGAGAAAGCTTACTGTTGTCTGCAAATTTTCATTGGCTGGAAGGGTTTAAAAAGAGAATTTTTAAATAGGACCACAAAAGTGCAAAAAGGAAGTTTCTTGCTAAAATTATAAGCTTTCTTTAATTAAAATTCATCTCTGTGTCTTGTACGCGAGTGATGACACTTAAGAAATTACTAGTTTTTATCCAAGCTATTTGCATATGGAGGACAAGTTCTACATTTGGGTGAAGAAGCAGGGCCAAAGTCTCAGTTTAAGTCTTCATGTTACTTATTTTGCTATAGTATTTTTAAAGTTAGAAGAGCAAAAATAAATGTTACAAGTAAATACTCCTCCTGCTGTAGTTTTCACTGAGCACTAAGACAGGTTATTTAAATTAGAAACAAGTGCGCTTGTTTAACATTTCATTTTGCTGTCTCTGAACATGAGCAGTTGGAGCAACTCCTATCAAGCTGGGAAATACTAATGGCAGTTTAACCTCACAAAACATAGATAACAGTTCAGAAAACATGTTTCAAACTAGAACTGTTACTATGTCTCCTACTCTGCTGTTTGCAACTGATTGGGAAGGACTTTCATCCTTAGACATCCTCAGGTCCTGGTTACACTGACAGCCCATGCAGGAGCAGCTTTTCCAGAAGACAGACAGCTGGAGAGAAGGTCTCACAGATACCTTTGTCTCTATTCTTTCCACTCTATTCTGTTCTGCAGGGCCTGTTACATTTCATCAGCAATTGAAACGGAAATATTTGTGGCAATGGCGCAAAACAAGAGAACTAATACTGGTGTATGTGGTAGGTAGATAGCAAAACATATTTTTTCTTTGTAAATTCAGTTTCTCCAATCTGGGCATCTTGGGGACAGCAATTCCCGATTCTACTGTTAGTTGCATTTTACTCTAGAGAGAATTGAGCTTTAGAAATGAAAGCTTTCCTCTCAAAAGAGTCTGCTAGAGTTATTAAGCCATATTTGTGTTGCACTGTGTGAAAGGTGCTGACCAAATCAAAACAGTAGTGTCAATAGTGATTTACCCCCTTCTTTGTTTTTCCCCATTGCTTTTCCCCCTAATTCAAAAGTTGAAGAAAAGTGGTTGTTACATCAGTAACCTATTTTTAACTGAAGAATAGTTTTTAATTTGCTCAGAAAACTATAACAAAGAAGCATGCTTTACAAATGTTTCTTCAGCTTGACCTGTGATATATCATTGCTCTGATGGCTTACTGGGTCACGTCTGACCTTTTCAAAATCTTGTAAATGCTTTTGCTGGAGCTCCAAGTACAATTAGAAACAAATAACCACTTAGTAAATGTACAAATTATCTGTTAATAGGACTCATCTGAAGTCCCAGATCACAGGAAAGTGAACTGAGACTTTATATGGGTCACCATAACCTCACAACAGGCATCTTAGATACTGCTAGCATCTAATGTTCATAATTACTTCAACATCTGGCAATAGTGACAAATAAAACTTTCAGAATACTAATATCTGATATTCTTAACAGCTGCATCAATTAGTATGATAGGGCTGGAATATCCCTCCTTGTGATTACTGTGTCTGCTGGCTCCCCAGTGTTCTCTTGGGGTGCTGGCTGAGGAGACACCCTTTCCTGCTTCTCTGTGCACAAAGAGCTTTGTGGGAGCAGGGGCCTGCGCTGCTTCCTCTGTCCAGATGAGGCTGGAGTGCTGGCAGCTCCTCACTCCAAGGAGCTCAGTGCATTACATGGAAGTGTTTGATAGAGAAGGCTGCAACTGCAGCACAGTGGTATTTTATTAAGCTGTGTCTTCTGGGATGCTTCACTGGTTTGGACTGTAGGAGCCTGGATCTCCATTTCCTGCATAGGCAAAACTTCATGTATGAAAAAGCTAGGATTTACTCCCTCTTTCTTCTTTGGTTCATCTGTGTACGTTTTTAGACTGATGTTTGAATGTCATCTTCAGATGTTACCAAAGATTTTCATATAGATTACCCTAAGATTTCAGAGGGTTTCTCATGACCTACTAGTAAGTTTATAATGACACATTTTTGTCACATTGTGGCCTAATATATGTGAGAAGAATTATTTACAAGAAATCCTATATGCTAAACCTTCTCCTATTTCTTTTGTAAGAATTTCTTTCCTGTCTGGGATGGAGGAATCTGTATTGCCTCATGCACTGGCCCAAGAGGTAAAGTAAACCATGAGAAGTGTCTGGGTTTTGTAGGAAATAAATCCATAATTGGTCCTGGTTATATCATTCAGCTGTGGAAGTCACCCAAGAAGAAAGACACATGGCTCCCAGCTCTGGAGATAACAGCTTAGTGGCCAAGAATTCTAGGTTTTGGGTGGAAACTTGAGCATTAAGAAGGAACAAAACCTCTTGGGGACCTAGTTACAGAGTCGACTTATGTCAGAAAACCAAAGCACATAGATGACTTTCAACATAATTTCCTCTACCATTGGAGAGTGATTGGGAGCAAATATTCTGACAATTTATAGTAATGTCTGCTTTGCTGAAAGAACTTTATCCAATGGTTCATCGTTTGGAATGTACATGTGCTGGTTTGTTCAGAGATGGGGCAAGGGAAATTTGGGTAAAGCTGACAGGTATTTCAACCACAAGATCTTCGCAAACAGGCAGCATACACATTGCACCGCATGTGGCTCCTCTCCCATGAGGTCAACTCATGCCTTTATGTCCCATGCTACAGCAGGAAAAACATAATTACTGTGATGTTTCAGTAATACTGCAGTGGCAGAGTGTGCATTATGCCTTTCAGTTTTGTGCATCATTTGCCACTAAAAACTAGCAACTGTCATTGGGACCACAAGGACAGTGCAGAGCAGGGTCAGGCAAATGGCTGTGGAGTCAGGGCACAGTCATGCCATTCCGTAGGCTGCTGGCCCAGTACAGACTGGAGAAAAGCCAGTTCTCACCAGGCTGACCTCCAGGCTGTTCTCTGTCCCTGAAGCAGGTGCCAGGGACTGCAGATGCAACCACTGCTGTGTCAGAGGTCTTACTAAGTTTAGATGACTTACGTAGCTCAACCTTGGTGCTACCCTGAGTAGGTGTATGGGGTCATATCCTTGATCAGTATCCAGCCTGCTGGAGAGAACAACATTCCTATTTTGCATCACAATTGTAGGAGACAGTCAGGTCCCTAGTTGAATCCTGCTCTTTGTTCTCTTCACTTTTTGCTGGAGTAGTAAAATAAGCCTTTTACTATTACCTCCCAAGATACAGTCTGTGACTAAAGAGCTCACCAGTTCCTCTTAATACTGCAACAGCTGTTATAGTTACTGTCTGGACCCCTTCATTCCTTTAATTGTGCGTCTGTGTTGAAATTACAGAGGAACAGATCATCAATATCCTCTGATAAAAGGTTAATGCCTAAAAATACTCTGCATCAAAAAAAATATGAAAGGTGGAGAACAAGGGTTACCTGTATTGTTAGTGGATGAAAAAAAAAAAGTACTTAGTTAAAAAGGAGAAGTCTCTGAAATACTGTGATATCTCCACCTATCTCTACTTGTTCTGTCAGTATGGGTGAAAAAGCTTATGGCGCTGACAGGTCACCTGTGGGAAATAAGGAGACTAAGTGTTTGAATAGTTGATTGAAGAAATATTATGATCTTTCTTCGCTTGTTTGTTGATAACTGCTGTTAAGGAAAAAGAAAATCATGAATCTGGATGCCCTTTTGGTTAATATTAACCATCTGTCTGATTTGGTCTACTTTTTTTCTGGCAGGACTTTTCTGTGGTTCTTTTTCTTTTCTTTCTGATTATGAAGCAATCCCCAGTGGAATGTTAGAAATCACCACTCTAAATGCTGACAATTGTTCTAGGCTAAGCTTCAAAGGCTTGTAAAACCCACAGAGTTAAATCTACGTCTGAAGCCAGAGTAGCCAAAGGCTCCAAATGATTAGTTTGAGTGCAAGTTGCCCTTAGTTGTGAACACCCTGCACATTCTTTTAACATAGGAAGCTGTCAAACACAACTCAAAACTCAGTCTTTGGGACACCCCCTCCTAAGGGGAAGACAAGTTTTCCAAGGGCCCAGATGAATACAGTGGAATGGCTGGAGATCCACAATTGCAGCTGGTGAAGGTAGAGGAGAGCAGAGGTTCTTCGTACTCATAAATGGCTGCCCTGAAGATAAGCAGTGTCAGAAGTGGTAAATGGTTGTCATAGCTGTACGCCTATTGGAACACAGAGGAAAAAGTGTACAAGTCTGTTTTGCCAATGGATTAGTGCTCCTGCCTAAGGCTTAGCTTCTTTTTCATATTATTCTACCTGCCTTGATTTTATGGGGGGTTTCTGTCTGTTATGTCTGAATTGATGAGGCTAGAATTTGGCCCATTGCCTCTTCTGTTCACCTTTCAGTGTCTACAGGAGCAAGAACTGGGTTGAATTTTGCATCCCAGTGATCTAGCAGCTGTTATGTCTACAGCTGGAATGATACACTGAATGTGAGTCTATATATTATTGAAATAGAAAGGAGAAGAATTTTTTAATTTAGTGCTACAGGTCTCTTTAAGGTGTACTAGAAAATTTTGATTTCAAACCTACTTAGGAAAAAATGCACTGAGATAAAGAAAATAACGTACTCACACAATAATTAACTTTAAAATACTGTTTTGTTTCTGTTCTGAAACTCAAAATCTTTAGCCTTTCCTGTGATGTTGAGGATAAGTAAGATGCTTTTCACAACCACTGTGAATTTATTCTCTATTTTTCCTTTGGATCTTTCTTAGATATATTTAGAATCATAGAATCATAGACTAGTTAGTATTGGAAAGGACCTTAAGATCATATACTTCCAACCACCCTGCCATGGGCAGGGACACCTCACACTAAACCGTGCCATCCAAGGCTATGTCCAACCTGGCCTTGAAAACCGCCAGGGATGGAGCATTCACAGCTTCCCTGGACAACCCATTCCAGTGCCTTTACTGCCCTTACAGTAAAGAACTTCTTCCTCATATCCAATCTAAACTTCCCCTCTTTAAGTTTGAACCCGTTACCCCTTGTCCTTCACTACAGTCCCTAATGAAGAGTCCCTCCCCAGCATCCCTATAGGCCCCCTTCAGATATTGGAAGGCTGCTATGA
>JANRGW010046701.1:3342-35711 GCA_024733675.1 Psilopsiagon aymara | reverse complement strand
AGGACCTTGCACTTGGCATGGTTAAACTTCATCAGGTTGGCATCAGCCCACATCACAAGCATGTCAAGGTCCCTCTGAATGGCATTCCTTCCCTCCAGCATATCAACCGAACCACCCAGCTTGATGTCATCAGCAAACTTGCTGAGGGCACACTGAATCCCACTGTTCATGTCACCAGCAAAGATGTTGAACAAGACCAGTCCCAACAGTGATCCCTGTCTGACATCACTTGTTCCTGGTTTCCAGCTGGACACTGTGCCATTGACCGCAGCTCTTTGTGAGCGTCCATTCAGCCAGTTCTTTATCCACCGAGTGGTTCATCTATCAGATACCACATAATACTATAGAGGAACAGAAATAAATAAAAAATTATCTCCTTCTCTACAGAATTAGAGGTTTCCCACTTCTGGTTGAGGATGTTTGTGGGTTTAGAGGAAGTCATTGTAGTGTGTGCTGAGAATTTGCCATCTCGTTTGAAATGGGACCCTAAAGATGTGCACTTAGTCAGTGGATTTTTTTTTTTTTTTTTAGAAGGTGTTTGGTTTATGTTGTTCACTGGAAAAGCAGTAAAGTCAATTGTAAACCCATAAACATATATACTTGCCAGTGGCAGGGGGTTGCAATTAGATGATCTTAAGGTCCTTTCCAACCCAAACCATTTTATGAATCTAGACAGACTTAATTTGAATGCTGAGTAAGAATAATTTGAAGAATGTTTTTCAATTTTATTTTTCAAAAAGGTCAGTAGTTGAAATGTTTTGGAAGTGAGGAAAATAGATCTATTGGCCTGAGAACCATGTAGTTGAGTCTATAAAATCCCTGAAAATGCAAAGGCTGTTTTTTTTACTGTAACTTAGTGTTTCATTTGCTACGAGTAGTTTTAAGTGGTTTTTAAATGCAAAGCTTTTTTTTAATTATTATTAATTTTATTTAGAATTGTTACTGAACCTCTGATATGCGTCCTCTTTTTTGGGCAATAGGGTAACTACTGAAAATAAATCTATCCAATCTATATTTTAATCTTCATATATGGTTGCACTTCCATTTTATTCCAAAAGGTGGCAATGAGAGCCTTGGGTTTTGATGTGAAAAAGGCTGATGTCCTGAAAATACTTAAAGATTATGATCGAGAAGCGACGGGCAGGATCACCTTTGAAGATTTTAATGAAGTTGGTATGTATTTGATTGTGTATCTTTCGAGAAATTTACTCTGTAGAAGTGGCTACAGTTTTGAACCAGTACTTTGTGTACTCTTTTAGTTTTCTAGTACTATTAAGAAATTGAAGTGAGAGATCTGATATTTTTCTTAATAAAAGTCAGTACTGGAGGAAAATAGATCTTTGTGTTCTTAATACTCAGTTTGATGTGTAGAGAGGGATATATAAAAGGAAGTAGAGTATACGCAGTCCTAAATTTTTTCAAACTTACAAAAGGGAATAAATGCTAACCAAAAATGTAGATAATTCTTGTGTTGCTTATGGATGTTGTAGGACTCTCCTTCCTGCTGTGGAAAAAGTATTTGACTTAGTATTTCATGGGAAGGAGGCAAACTTCCTCCACAAAAACACAGACAAACTGCAAACTGAGTACAGACTTCACACATATCAAAGATAAGAGAAATTGAAGCAGATGTTAAATATTGTACTTCAGGGATCTTCAACTGTTGATAAAATCAGTGAAATTTCATTAGGCTACTCTTTTCATCTGAAGATTGCATATTGCACATTTTGACATACTTTGAGTATGTAGTGATTGCAGGATTTTAAACTATAAGTTCAGCTTTCTTTGAAGATTTATACAATTTGTGTTTACCAGGAAAAAAAAAAAAAGCCATGTGGGATTACTCAATGTATGGCTTTATGTCTCAGTTTTATTATTCTAGTCTATGTGTTCTGGGAATTCGATTCCTGTAATAGGAAAAAATACCCTCAGTGTAGTGCATGTGTATTTCATCCTGGTGCTGAGTAACAATCTGTTTAAAGTGGCAGAACAGTTACTGGTTGAAATGTGGCAAATTTTAATGACCTAACAGGTTAGGATTAGATAAAGTGTGCTGTTAATGGCAGGTAATATTTTTGTATTTGTGCCCTAGGCTAGAACAAGTTGTATGTCAGAAAAGAACCAAAAATAAAGCCTTTGAGGAAATATGTGTGATCAGTCCTGATTTAAGTAAAACAAAGCAACAGGTAAACAAATCACAACCAATAAAAAAAGTCAGTGTATTAGTAGTAATTAAATTATGATTACATCATTATGCTGTAATATTATAAGATTGAATATACAGTAATTGCTGTGTAATTACTTTTTAATTCCTGATGTTCAGTCCTGTCGTTGGTCTCATTGTTTCCTGTTCAGTGTTCATTGTCCCTTGCTTCACTATGGGCAGTCATTAATTGCTTTGAGAAGCTAGGAAAATTCTTGTAGGGATCACAATATATACTGGGGAGGTGGTCAAACCTGTCCCAAAACTTGAATTGGATTTGAGTGCTGCGGTGATGCAATATGACCTTGACACAGAATTAAACATGATACCACTTGTAGCAGAAAAATCAGGGAGTTAGATAAAATAGGTTATAGAGCTTCAATTGTAAAGAGCTGCTGAATAGAGCTAAGCAATTTTTGAGCTGTCAGTTTTTCACAATCTAATGTTCTTCATGCCCTTTAATGTAGGAATGACCCATCTGAAATGTATAAAGATGTAATTATATTTTGTCTGGTTTTATATTGATTATGTTACCTGTAGTATTTAGACACCTAGCATTTTATTGTTCTTCAGCTAACATTACAGTTGTCTTTTTGCACACAAGGTAGAATTTTTCCAATGATGTAATACTGTCATGCAGTGTAGTTGTTTCAAATGAAAATACTCAAATTTAGTATAAGTCTGAGGGATTTATTTAGACATTCAAACTTCCTTGCTGTAGTGAGCTTATATAAGCTTGGATCAAATTCTTTCCTGTCAGGTTTGCATGCCAGAGCAGGCATTCATCTGCAGACAGTAGCAGATGCTAAGTGGTTCTCCAACCCTTTCCTAACAGGGTTGATGTGTCTTTAATGCCTTGATGAAAGTCAGAAATAGTAAGCTCTCTAATACAAGACTAGCATAAAAGATGTGAGAATGAATTACAGTTGAGTCATCTGAAATAATCGCTAGGAAAATATTTGATGTGGCAAGTTGTCTTTTCTGTTACAGAAACTGACAAGTGGTTGTGATAAAAGAAAAAATAAAGACTAATTAATCCTTTCAAAACGAATATCTTGTAATTCGTGGCAGTGCCCTTTTCATAACCCCTGGGCCTAGGGGTTTGGATTTTGAGGTTTTTTTGTTAATTTGGATTTGTATTTAAAAGAGACGTTCTATGTGAATGTTTTTCCTTTCTTCGTGTTTCAGTGTTCTCTCCAAGTCAAAATCCTATCCTGATCAAAATGTATAATATAAAAAAATAATGTTTTCATCTATCAAAGGTGATGGGTTTTTTGTTTAAAAGGTAAGTTTGGAACAGAGGAGGCATGTTGATACTTCTAATTCCTATTGAAAAGTGTGTTGAAAGCATGGCTGTGCCTATGTTGGCATGTAGCTTTCCACTGCAAACAGGTATGTCCAAAGAAAAACTCTTTTGAGAGCTGGGGAAAAGAGAGATGAGAAAGAGAGATCAGGTATCAGCCAAATAAATATGAGTATTGAATTGAAATATGTAAAGGTGAAAGAAAGGGTGAAATCAGAAGATTATGTTTTTCATACTGCCTCAGTCTGTTAAGGTCATTCTGAGTTTATCCTTCAGTGCATTTTAGTCTGACTTAAGTATCCTTCTTACAGTGACAGACTGGATATTGGACAGAGATCCACAAGAAGAAATACTCAAGGCATTCAAATTGTTTGATGATGATGACTCTGGTAAAATAAGTCTGAGAAACCTGCGCCGGGTTGCTAGAGAACTGGGTGAAAACATGTCTGATGAAGAACTACGGGCTATGATTGAAGAATTTGATAAGGATGGAGACGGAGAAAGTACGTGTTGGCAAACAAAAATCCTAATAGTCTGCTCTTAATTTTCTCCACTTTTAAAATATGGTTATGTTCTTTTAGGTTTTCTTCTAAATAACTTTCAACTGAATCTTAATTTACCTTACAAATAATGGAAGTTTCTGGGTTTGACAGCTACTAGTCCTGGAAAAACATATTTGAGTCTAAAAATTGACTCATCACTAACTCTTATTCAGCCAATTTTTAAAAAATTGGCGACAATATACCTGAAACTGAAAGTAACTGAAGCAGTACATGGGAGATTCAGTGGACCTCCATCACATTTTCATTTCCCTATAAATCAGTGAAAGGACTTAAGTGCTAAGAGAAACCCTTTTCATTATCTAGTCAGTATTTTTCAGGTGATGTGCCACTGTGGTGATTTCAGCATGTTAGTCAGATTTGAGGTATTGAGCTAATAGGTTGTGGTGGATGTACCTGGGTCTATGCAATATCAGCTGGGATGGGTCTTTAATGTAGTTCTGAACCTTAAAGTGCTGAAGAGTATAGCATGAAAAATGAGTCTGGCAGCTGACGAAGTCCGTACAGGCTGAGTTGCAGAACGGATGTATTAGCTAGATAAAGAATGAATTAACAAATCCAGTTTATGCTTGTTAAATTTTCATGAGCACTGAAACTTGGCTGTTTTCATTACACTGAAAGCACCCTTATGTTTACATCAGAGTTTCAAGGACTACTCGCTTGAGACCATGTACCTGAACACTGCACTTTTAACAGTCATTGAATCTACTTCCAAGTTTTTCTTTCAGGATGGTGATTCATGTCTGAGCTTTCACTAGCATTTTGTCAACTTTACCAGTTACAATAGTATTTCTGCCTGTGAGCTGCTGCATCTGTTGGGCTCTACCTTCACTTCTAGCAGAAGAATTGTGTTCTCAGCCTTGTGACAGCCACTCCTTCCCCCTAAACTGTTTTCTGTAGATGTTAATCCATACTTGTGAATACAATTACGTAAGTGCTGAAACAACCTCTTTTCTTTCAAGAGGTTGGTGGTGTGGTATTGCAAACCTTTTGGAGACTAAGGTAGTGAATGGTCAATGATTCAACTGCCAGATATGTGTAAAATTGGACTGTTATTGCTAAAGTAAGTGCTGAGGTCAAGTGTTTAATTTTTTTCCTTTTGGAGCTATTGTTTTCTGGTATCAGTCTGTGGTCTGAGGCCATGGTTCCTTAATAAATCCATACTGCATAATTGCAGTGTTCCTCCACACTCCCAGCTGTGTTTTCCCACCCGTATCTCATACTGCCAGGATCTGATCCCACAGGTGAGATATCTTAAGGAAGCTAAGCCAGGCGATTAACTATTCATTCCGTTTTTTTGTTATTTTTCTTGCTGGTTAGATCCCTGAACTATCTCGCTGCTTAATCAGATTTTCTCGGAGCTGCATTTTAAAAAACAGATGTGAGGTTTTTTTTCTTGGTGTTTCCTATAGGATACTTGAAGCAGGTTAGTGTAGTGAAAGCTGGAAATCCTTTTTTTAGGGACCTGTCTGTGTGCAGTGACACACAGGATTGCAGTTTTGAATTATGGTAGACAATAGAATGCCTATTTGCTTAATATTCTGTAGCAGGCAAGGAGTGATGTCTGTTTTGTCAATCCATTAGATAGATTGCTGGTATAGGTAAGTATATTAGTTTTTACCTCGTTCTGCTTTTGAAAGGAAGAGTTGTATTGCTAACTTTCCTGTATTTTAAAGTGTAGTTGTAGAGGTGAGTGAGAGTAGAAGTAATCTGCCAACTGATTTGTCAGAATCATGGATCGGGGGGTTTATTTTGTCATGTGGCTGTTTGGTCACTACCAGTGTAGTAGAATGTAGACCATTAGCTCTTTTCAGAAAGGTTACTGAATCATAATTATTTTGCATTAGTGGTACATTTTTGAATTCAGATTGATCAGCTAAGAGTGGGTGGCTCAGTTTCCTCTTACTCCTTCATCCATGCCTTCTCTTTGTTAGAGCAATCAAGCATGAGATTGAAAGTAGATTGACAGCATAATGTTTGTATATGGTGCTGTTTATCCTTAAGGTTCTGTGTGTTTTCTGTACTTAAAGAAAACTGATGCTGTTTTTAGCTTTTTAAGATTCATTCTGAAAAACCGAACAATCCTGTGAATCGCTGTTCCATTTAGCTTCAAACATCTGGGCCATGTAACAAAATCTTGCTGTCATCTAGCTCTCCTTGTTTTCCTGCCCCTCCACCCCCTCCCTCCAAAAAAAACCAATAAAAAAAAAAAAAACAAACAAACAAACAAACAAATAAAATACCCCTCCAAAAACCAAAACCCTGAAACTGTTAGTGGGTAGCATTGTCTTCAAATGCAGGAATAATACCACTTTTGGTTTAGCACCCTTCTTGGATTTGATTTACACATAGTAAAACCAGGTCTGTTGTGTGATACCCTGGCTGTTTGAACCCTTGGGTTTTCAGCAAAACCTCTGAACTGTACTGGTATACTCTAGATGAATTTCTACAGAAATAAGTATTTTTTACATATTTCTGTCTGCCTTAAAACCGTAAGTAGTCTTTTGTATTTCTAGTCTTAGGAATGACTTCTATTTTTGGGGTGTGAGTATTTTTAGAAACACCATGCTGTCAATTCATGCAGCTTTTATTGTTTTGTATGGATGCATCTGAGGAAATAGGATCCAGTTTTAGGTCTCAGATTTTGGCACAGAATTAGGAAAAAAAAAAAACAAACAACAAAACCCTCCTCTGGAATAATATGCTCTTTTAACTTTCCAGAGCCTAAGTCAACATCTTCTTTATATTAGCTGTGATACTAGTTTGTTCTGCTGTGATCATTTATGTCACAGAGTTGAGGGAAATCTGACACTAGGAAAGATGGTGAATGCTTCTTATTTCATTGTGCCTAACTTGTGAACAGATCCTAAGGCTGAGTAGGATTAACTACTTACTGGAATTTGTAACTGCACTTTTCTTTGCAGTTGGTTTGAATGTTATAAAATTTGCTTGTCATTATAATGCTGTATGTCTACTTTATGGCATTTTTGAACAGCGATGTTTTAAACCAGAGAATATTTTTGGGAGGATGTTTGTATTTGTGCTGTTACTGTGATAAAATTGTGGAAATTCATTTCAAAGTCATGCAGTCAACATTATGCTTATGTGAAGTAGAACATGATGTAGCTATATAATGGACTTACATTTCACAGCGTAGAGGCCTCACCTAGACTAAATGTACTTGTTTAGTATTTTTTTTGCATGTGTTGCAACTGGGCAGATACAGGTTTATTTTTTATTTGTTCTTTAGCATAGTTTTGTTTGATTTTCCTCTAGCTGTAGGTATAGCTCTTATTAGTGTTTTGTTTAGGAATAGTTTGGGCACATTGGCTGGGACAAATAATTGTCAAGGAGAATTCTTAATACGTCTTGTCTGTTCCGTACCACTGACTTACTCTAATCATTCTCACTACAGTAACTAGTTAGACTGACCATGCTCATTGGTTAACACTTTTAAGGCGTCCCTGTTTTACATATGATCAAGGTCAATAGCTTAGGTATAAGTGCAGCAAAAGCATTAATGACTGCTAATTAATTTATAATTGTGACTTAATTTCTTCAACTACATTTGTGTGAAATTTCTGTTAATTATAACTGAAGAATGAAGAAAGTTCAGATGGGGAAAAGCTTGTCAAAAGTCCATTTAATTCTAGCAAATTTATGGAATCATTAGTAAATTATCTTAAAATTCATTTTGTATTTGGCAAGTGTTACAGATTTGAGACAGATTTTCACAGTTTGGGTGGGTGGTTTGGACATAAATGAATCATGATTTCAAGGATAAAACTGAATTTGATCATAACTGGAGCGGTAATACTGTTGCTTGAGAAGCACTTTTTAAATAAAACTTTAATAATGGTAGATAAATTTTTATACTACCTAAAAATTATAGTATTAAAGTATTATGTTTTTGAAAAGCCATCTTATGACATACTTTTATGAGTGTTTTTGTTTTCTTTCTAACTTGTTTTACTTTTCTAATATTTTTACTTTCCTAATTACAAGAAATAGCTTGTTATATGTGAAGCAGATTCTGGCTTCACTTTTTAAGCTTGCATTCTGACTTTTCCATGCTAAAAAAAAAGTGTGGTTCTAGAAACAAGAAAAACAGACTTGTAAGCTCTGAGTAGGAATGAATCAGACACAACTACTACTGACTGGGAAACCTTTCAAGCAAAATGCATAATACAGAAATGCATTATTTTATGGTTTGTGGATGTTTGCAGTTTGTCTTACGAATTTTCTCCTTTTCTGCAGTCAATCAAGAGGAGTTCATTGCTATTATGACTGGAGATATATAGCATTAGAAGAAAAGAAGTGAACTCAGCACATAAGGGAGGAATCATTGGCAGCTTCCATTACAATGTTTTCTACTTCCATTGATTTCTGTAGCTGGAGGGTTGCAGGATGTTACTTCCCTCAGAGGACCAAAATAAAGACAGGTTATACAGATTGATAGTTCAGTACTTCGTATCATTAAGTATTATCACTGGAATAATTGATACCGCATTTTAGAACAAGTAAGCAAATGCTGCATTTCAGAATGTTTGAGTAGACATTTGTAAAATAGCTTTGTATAAGATTTCTAAGTCATATCATAAGAATCTTTTGAAGTTGATTGTGTTAGCATTAGCTGTGGCCTTAGTTTTGATACATAAGGTTTGACAAACTTCCATTTTAATAAAATGTTCTTTTACGATTGCTGCTTGAAAGTGGGTGCTTTTTGTAGTTTTATCTGAATTGGACTATGATGTAAAATCCTACAGGGAGAATAATATTTTTTTTCAATTACAGGCTTGTACTTCCACTGTTCTAGATGAACAGTAACTTTAAATGAGCAAGCATTTACATCTTCAAAGATGCAGTTTTTTTACTCTGTATTACTCCTGTGTGATAGCAAAGCACAGGCAATATAGATTCATAGAATAGTTGCGGTTGGAAATGACCTTAAGATCATCTAGTTCCACCCCCCCAAACAGGCATGCTGATAAACTCCATCAAAATGACTCTAGATGTCAGCAACCAGATCTGATAGCTATGGAAACAATGACAACTGTTTATGAGTAGGTGCACTTTCTGCAGTATTGAGTTATAAGAAAAGCATCACAAGGAATGAACTTTCAAAGTAGTTGAAGAGACTGGATGTGTTTCTGGTTTACCAGATGTCTTCCAGAATAATTGTTGTGGGTTGCTCCTCTAGATTTTCTGTATATCAGTCATAGTTTATTATTTTCAAAATTTCTCTCCAACAGAAAAAAAGGTACCTTTAAATCTTTGTCAATCCTGTGTTTATTGTCAGAAAACCAGCTGCTTCTAACTGTCAGTAATCCTGGGGTTATGAGCAGGCTTGCCCTGCACACGCAGTCGGAGCTTGGAAATTACTGAAGATAGAAGTTGAGGTCATCAGAGTTAATAGATTTTTCCGGTTATTTGTGAGTGGGTATTGTGCCGTTCTTGTCCATGAAATGGAATCACAGAATCATAGAATAGTTAGGGTTAGAAAGGACCTTAAGATCATCTAGTTCCAAGCCCCCTGCCATGGGCAGGGATACCTCCCACTAAACCATGCCACCCAAGGCTCTGTCTAGCCTGGCCTTGAACACCACCAGCAATGAAGCGTTCACTGGCAGCCCATTCCAGTGCCTCACCGCCTGTCTAAGCTTCCCCTGTTTAAGTTTGAACTCATTACTGTGAAGCCCTCTATCAAGCCATCAACACCAATCATACAGAAAGTTGCAGCAATTTCAAATGACTAGCAGTGGCTATACAGAAGTATAGAATCGCAGAATGGTTTGGATTGGAAAGGACTTTAAAGCACATCCAGTTCCAGCCCCTGCCACAGGCAGGGACATCTTCCACTCGACCAGGTTGCTCCAAGCCCCATCCAACCTGGCCTTGAACACTGCCAGGGATGGGGCAGCCACAGCTTCTCTGAGCAACCTGTGCCAGGGCCTCACCACCCTCACAGGGAAGAACTTCTTCCTAAGATCTTATCTCAATCTCCCCTTTGTCAGGTTAAAGCTATTCCTCTTGTCCTGTCCCTGCAGGCCGTTGTCCAAAGCCCCTCTCCAGCTTTGTTGTAGCCCCTTTAGGCTCTGCTCTAAGGTGTCTCCTTAAGGAGCCTTCTCTTCCCCAGGCTGAACAAGTCCAGTTCTTTCAGCCTATCTCCAGAGCAGAGCTGCTCCAGCTCTTGCAGCATCAATGCGGCCTCCTTTGGACTCACTCCAACAGCTCCATGTCTGTCTTGTGTTGTTTCCCCAGAGCTGGATGCAGGATTGCTGAGGGGGTGCTTTAGAAGTCTTGCTTCATATTTGCAGATGTGGCAGAACTTCATGGGCTAGATAGCAACAGCGCAAAGCTTCATGAACAGAGAGAGGCCAGTGAACTGGAGACATCCCGTAAGTCGCTCAGACTAAGAGTAGTGTGGAAGAAAACCAGGCGTTATAGCATTTAGTGATATCTTTTTAATGTTTGGCTTTGCTTTTTCCCTGCATTTCTGTCGTGGTTTAAACCCAGCCATAACTAAGCATACCATGCAGTCTCTGTCTTACTCCCTCCCTTCTCCCCCCCACTCCTAAAGGGATGGGGAGGAGAATCTGAAGAATGTAACACTCACGCATTGAGATAAGGACAGTCCAGTAACTAAGGTATAATACAAACCACTACTGCTACCACCAATAATAATAATAGTATGGGAAATAACAAGGGAAGAGAATACAACTGCTCACCACCCACTAACTGATACTGAGCTTGCATCAGTAACCCTAACTTTTGTTTACCAAGCCAGTTCCTATTGAGTAAACTGCTATTGAGCAGATGACAGCTGTGACTGCTACTTGCCTTGCTGCATACAGAGCTGGATCTGAAGTTAGAGCTGCACTTCTCTGACTTTTCCTTTAGGTCAAGAGTTTATAGAAGATAGTGGCTGGTACTAGGAAAGCTTCTGCAGAAGTCATTTTCTGTAGTGCTCTTGGGAGAGGGATAATTGCCACTGAAGTAAGTCCGTAGAGATGCTGAGAATGTTTTCATTCTTGAGTAACAAAAGAAAAGTGATTCCACAGAGATAAGGTCGGTGTTTTGAGTGTTCTTTCACTGCGGTACACTGAGGGACAATCTAGTCAAATCTGTTCAGAGAGTTCCACTAAGGTGTCTCACACATTCAGAGAAAAATCGGTAGAAACATCATAAACATAGAGAGAATCTGCAAGTATCTTACGTTTATAATAGCGCAAATGGTTCATCTGCTGTAAAACTGTTGCTAAGCAAACGGAACATGTTGGCAATTACCAGCAGTCAGAAGTGATAGCTCTGAGAATATATAAGTAGGAACTTTCCATATGTAGGTCTTTGTGAAATGACACATGAATGTTTAGCCAATGGAGGTTGTATGTACCACTTTTTAGCCCCTTCTCTTTAGAAAAATACTCACTTATAAAGGAGTATTTAAAGGAATTCCAAAGGAATAAATTAGTAAATCTAAAGGAATAATTCCTTTAAAATGCTCCCCTTAATGGAATAAAGAATGGGCCTCACAGGAAAGGCTACTTTATTAGGAGAGATCCATTCAGAGCTACATAGCTAGACAACATTTTATAAGTAAGATTGCCTAGAATGTTTTGCAAAAATGCATTTTAAAATGTTGGAATAAACTTATTTTATTGCAGAGCTTAACTATAAATGCATTATTTTAATTGTAATTTCATAAAATGAACTTCTGAAAGAGTCTTTTCTTCTATTTTCTTTTTTCTTGTCTATATTTTTTTTTCTTTTGAGGAAGTTACCTTGGAGTTTGACTGTCAGTAAAGCCTGCTTTATTGGTATGAGTTGGATTGGAAGAATTTGTAGTGGCAGAAGCTTGCAGTTGCTTGCACCAAGTTCTGTAACCTTTTCTTGCTAGAAAGGCTTCCCCCATATTCTGGAAGGAACCCTTTGACAGGTCTCGAGGGACAGAGAAGTGTCCCCTTGTTCCCACTGGGGACAGAGAAGTGTCCCCTTGTTTCCACTGGGAACAGAGAAGTATCCCATTGTTCCCACTGGGGATGGAGAGGTGGCAACACAGCAACTCTCCCAACTGTAAATGGAAGTGTGGCATAAGGAAGAAATGTCTTAGTATATAGTTACACATTGAGAAAGGAGTTGTGCAAGCTCATATAAGAAATAGATCTATTTTAATCCAGTTTGGTGGGGAAACCCCCTAGCCGTCTAGTGCTCTCTTGGTTAGTGAAAGGCAGAGCTACAATAATACAGGCCAAAACTATACAGTAATGTGCTGTACCAAGGAAAGCAAAAAGGAGCATAGTAAAATAACTGTATGGTATTTGTGATTGCTGTATGTAAAAAGCAAAGCAAAACAAAACAGAAGCAAACAAGCAAAGCAAAATGAAATCAGTGAAACCTGGTAGTTAACATAGCTCAGACTACAGATTTACTTTAAAAAGGCATTTGGAAAAAAAAGCAAAAATGTCTGAAGGCTTAAATATGGTTCGTGCCCCCTTGCTCACCCTTTCTTCAGGGCTCCTTAATTCTGAGGGATAATCCTGCTCAAGATTTTGCAGTTTGAAGGATGCATTAAACAAGTCAATGATTCAGTCCCCATTGGAAGGTGGATGATGCCTTGATTATTTTCAAAAGAGCAATATCTTACTCCCACTGTCCCACCTGAAACTTCTTCATCTGCTAAAATAGGTACCGATATCTGGCGCTGTGTGAGTGAACTAATTATACAAGTTTATAATGGCTGCCACATTTATATAAATAGTAGAAGTGCCAACAGCATTTAATTCTTTGTGAAACACTGAATATCTTGACTTGGAAAAGTGTTAGGTTGACTCACTTTTGCAAAAAAACCCCAACCAACCTTAAAACAATAAAGGGTAATATATGTTGTCTTTCTCCCAGAGGTCTTTCTGACAAATTCATTACACCTTAGCTAGGGCAACCTTAACAGAAAAATCAATTTATATTATTATTTTTGTTTATTTATTTCAATCTAGGTGATTAGGTGCAGTTTCTGCAGTTCAGGTGCAACATGAGTAGCAGGTTCTGTGCCACGTTAGTGATCCACCAGAAGGATTAATCAAATCATTTGCGTGACTAGTGAGACGTCTCAGCAGGAGTGTGTGTCACTATAGCATATATATAGTGTACATACTAGATATAGATATACTATAGATATCTATATAACTAGATATAGTATAGAAATCTATATATCAATATGTGCTTTAGATATCAGTATATGCTATAGGTATCAATATGTGCTTTATGTTTTAAAAATGCTTCGTAGAAGTTAGCTCTGCCTGTTCGTGTTCACCTTTTTACAAGCAGGCAGCCTCCACTTGGCGTTCAAATGTGATTCCTCACAGCGTTAGTTGAGGACAAAAATCGTCAATTTTGCTTTTACCCACTAGGGGGGCCCATTGTTACGACTAAGAAGTGGCATCTGAAGTTACAAAAAAGCATAAACTAGCATAATCAAATGTCAGGTGGAATTTTTATACCAGAATCTTCTCACTGCCTTGGTGTGTACACACACCTTAAAAACCTGTGGGCCTCTTCCACCCGTGTGACAGCAATTTGCCAACTCAGATGCAGCTTCTATGCAACAGAAACAAGAATTTGCGTGCACAAAAAGCTCACGTTTCTATATTGTCTGTATTGCTGTATTCCAAAACGGATAGAAAAAAGGAAAAGTTTCATTGCTTGTGATTGTGGATTGCTTGTGGAGGATTTACTTTTTCAAAGATGTGCTAGTCAAAGATGGCAGTGTTCAAGGCCAGGTTGGACAGAGTCTTCTGTGTTATGGTCTAGTGTGAAGCATCCCTGCAGGAGCTTAGAAGTAGATGGTCTTAAGGTCTTTCTCAACCCAGACCAGTCTGTGATTCTATGATTTCATTTTCTTTTATTCTTGGGTGGGGA
Source organism: Psilopsiagon aymara (assembly GCA_024733675.1). Classification (NCBI taxonomy): domain Eukaryota; kingdom Metazoa; phylum Chordata; class Aves; order Psittaciformes; family Psittacidae; genus Psilopsiagon; species Psilopsiagon aymara. The sequence continues at coordinate 21,730 of JANRGW010046701.1, read as the reverse complement.
AACTGTGCAATTTTTTGTCCTGACAACTGAAGAGCTCACCCACATCTGAATTATTTCTGCCGCCAGCATGCACTCTTACTTTGCGTGTCCTGCTCTTCAGAAGGCTCCTTGCAAAATCACCTTATGCTCACATCTCCCCGACGCTGGGCTTACTCTGCTTCACCCCACTGCACTGCCCTGCCTCAAGGTGCTCCAGTGAATGAGATCTGTGACCATGCCTGTCCCTGTCCTCAAGCTCACGATCTGTCCCTTCCATGGAGCCACTTCTTACCTCCTGCAAGCACCCTCAAACATTGGTTTCTCTGTGATTGTTCCCCCCTCATTTTCACTAGCCGTATCACAACCTTCACCCTGCTTAGGTAAGAGAGAGTAGACTGAAAAAAGCAAACAGCAATAAAATGATCTGAAAATTTCTGCATTCAGCAGGTTTTGACCAATTATCTCTTCATCCCGTAATATTATGTCTCTTCTCCTCCTCTTCCTTTGCCCGTCTCTGGGTCCTCTTGCTCTTTTGACTGTCTTGTTGTCTTGAATCGAGATGAATTTGGCACCCAAGCTCTAACAAGTTGGGGACAGCACAATTCTTGGGTGTGCCAAAATAAAAAAGCAATAGAAATTATTGCTTTCTGCCTAAAGTCATCTTCATTCCAGGCAGAAAATACCTAAAGGGGGCTGACAAGAAAGCTGAAAAGGGGCTTTGAACAAGGGCCTATAAGGACAGGAAAACAGGAATGGCTTTAACCTGGCAGAGGGGAGATTGAGGTGGGTCCTTAGGCAGAAGCTCTTCCCTGTGAGGGTGATGAGGCCCTGGCACAGGTTGCCCAGAGATGCTGTTTCTGCCCCACCCCTGGCAGTGTTCAAGGCCAGATTGGATGGGGTTTGGAGCAACCTGGTCTAGTGCAAGATGTCCCTGCCTGTGGCTGGGGTTTGGAACTGGAGGAGCTTTAAGGTCCCTTCCAACTCAAACCAGCCTGGGATTCTATGGTTTTATGTTCTGGATACTGTTTTCAGTGGTGCCAGCAACCATGCTTTTTTTCTCAGAAAGAATGCAAAGCTTTTTTAGTTCTTGTTATTTCACACATTTAATATTTTTAATTCTTCTCCTAGGTGAGATGGGGATACGATGCAGTAACATTTTATTTTTAACAAAGAGCAGCTTTTAGTTAAATACACTCAAATGAGTGAAAAATTATCTTGCATTTGTGTTTATTTAAGTATTTTTTTTTTCCTCTGCATAAAAGACTGATTAGCAATTGTGCTATGTGACCATTTAAAAAGTTTATTTCAGGAAATTTCGACAAAGTGCCTACTTGGTTCCTTTCAATGGCCCTTTTTGACCCACCCTGCAGAGCTTTAGGATGAAATATTCAGATTACATCTGAGTAGCTAATAGGTCTGCAGCTTGATTTCCACAGTGAAGCGCAGGAGGTAGCCATCTCAGACACCACGGTCCTGGCCCTTGAATCTACTGGACTTCCAAATCCCTCTGCTCCATAGGAAAATTAGCACACATGTTCACTTTGGAAATGAGTTTAACTTCCTAAATCATGTAGTTGCTTTTGCAATTACTACCCTCAGTTTGAGCAGGAATCTTGATGTCCTATGTGTGGCAGATATCCAGGTATTTTTATTTTACTTGCTTATTTATTATTTATGCAAGTTTATAGAGGGGATAACAACAACTGAATTGCAGAAAAATTTGTGAGTTGTGATAACGCTGAATGCTAAATTTACATCCCCTTCTCCCCTGTTGATACTAAGGTACCATGCCGTGAGGAACGTGGTGTTGGCTGTTCTGTTCTAGTCTTTGTGCATCCTAATAATGTCAAATACGGACTGGAAGGCTTACTTCAGTGAGATGAAACAGAATGGGTGGTAGAAATCCAGAAAAGGCATTTTGGTAGTATTTTTCAAATAGAGTGAAAGTTAAATGCGTACAGTTTGTGTAGTCCTATCATGCGGGATCTATGCAGAGACCTGCACCATGAGATCAGGACGGAGCACAGAAGGTGAGATTTTGTGCCAGCAGGTGCTGTGGGCTCCACAGCAGATGCCAGCAGAGGAGACATCTTCTGCATCATCTTCTTCCCACTGGTCTTGTACTTCAGTACTCCCCCAGTTTTTCACGGTGGATTAAGCCAAATAAGATGCAAACTCATGTTCCTTCTGCTTCTTTTGTGATGATAGCACTTGGCTTTGGCACAGGATTTGCAGAGACAGAAGGGATGTTTACACCTGAAATTACTGCATCTTTGCACCCACCTGAAACCTCTTTGTGGAAACCTTGTGTTGTGCTAATTAAAGTTTCAGCTGTATTGATTAAGCTGGTACCTGTAGCCTGACTTCTTCTTAAGGTCCATGGAAGCCAGTGGAGCTGATGCTCCTCTTGTTGCATTCCCAGGAAGTACTCAAAGAGGGCTCTCAGTTTCTGTATGGTGGTAGTTTTTGGGGCCCTCTGTGGCATCCTTGTGCAGGCAATATCTGGCAGTGAGTTCATGGCACTCTACTGAGCAAGTCAGGCTAGGCTGTGTTAGGACACTCGCTTAAATACAAAGAGATGTGTTAATTCAGTCTGTTCTCAAAAAAAGGACAATATATGCACTCTAGTAGGAAATTACTAACTGTGGAAACTGTTTCTAAGCTGATGTAAAGATCTGTGATCAATAAGAATATGCAAGGTAAAAGCATTAACAAACTATAATAATCCAATAATACTACTGGCCTTATTTTAATTCAGCACATGCTAGTAGCATTTTGTTTCTTGTTACTCCTGGTTGCTAAATGACCATCTAAACATGTGCAGGGGGTAGGTATTTAGGCCAGTTTTACAATCATTGAAAGGTTATTATTTATTTGCATTGGCAGATGTAAAATATCAGAATTACCTAAATGTGCTGTTAACCTGCTTTGATTGCAGATTGTAAAATTTGTGGTTTAAAAAACCCAGGAACCTGGTGGCTGCTCCTGAGGCTGTTTTTCTTTTCAGTTTTGTGAAAAATTATTTATGTGGAAGGGTAATGATACTAAAATTAATAAACTAAGGAATCTTTGCTCTGGAGGGACCAAAAGAAACTTGTGTGCTCTGAAATTGATTAAAATCAATTTTCTTTGGCTAGGACTTGGTGCCAAAAGAGCAGCCTCCAACTTCTGTGGAAGATCTACTTCATTATTTATTTATTTGTTTGTTTGTTTTCATAGCTTACAAAGTCTCTGTGCAAATAAACAATGTACCCTAAATTCAGCTTCGACAGGTCAAGACCACTGTTCAGTCAGCCCAACGTATCCAACTAAAAAATAACCCAAGCAACTGATACAAACAAGAATGTAATTATTGCAAGTTCTCACTGTTTTCTTTCTTTGTAAACTGTTCCTGGTACCTGACAGTTTCCTACTCTTATTCCATATTCTGAGTCACATATTAATATGGCTCAAGAGTCCCTCATTTCAATTGCTGTAATGTTAACTGCATTTTGGAATAAATGCAAAGTTTAATAAACTGTAGAATTACTTAAAATTTGCTGGTTTTCCATGAACACCTGCGTTTTCTGCTCATTAGAAGCAAGCTTTGTGAATACTAATTGGCATCCTTACCCAGCCCCAGAGCTTGATCCAGGAGCATATGATGGATTTTACTTCTCTGATATACTTGCATTTTAAAATCCTACCTTATGAAAGAAAAACAAGCTTAAAAGGTGGGAATTCAGCGAAAGGAATCCAGAAAATCCATCAGGATCTACTAACTTGCCATTTCATCTAAATATAAAATATGCACAGCAGTTGTACAACTGTATGTTTATATGCAGTTCTGCATTTTTGACTGAAAAAGAGAGCTTTCTTAATATAGCCTAAAGTGTGATTTCGCTTGGAAAAGTGAATCTGTAAACTTAGCATCATGTTTATTGTCTTAATGACTTTTCAAATTCCAGACTTGATTTGTACACTGGCACAGCAACTTGTTTATCCTGACTACAAGCTCAGTCTAAGGTCAGCAAGTCTAGCTGCATTCAGGGACCCAAAATTAATGTGATAGTCCATCCGTGGGCATGGCTGCATAACTCACCATCTTATCAACTCACCACATCAATCCGGGGTTGCGGTGTACCGGACTATAAAAACATTGCTGTCTTTCCCCAAGTTTCTCCACCCTGCATTGTGTTTTCCTGTCCTCCTCCCGTTTTCCGCACAAAAGGGAGTTCACTGAAATGCCTGGTTTGCCCCCAGACTACTAACCTTTGAAAGGCAGAAGCAGGTCTTTCAAGGGAAGGAGTTGCTTAACTTGTTTCTGACCCAAGGCTGGGCTGTGTTAAAGGAGTCATCCGACAGGAGAAGCATCCTGTTCCGTGCAGCCTTCCCGTCCTGTGGGTGGAGCAGATGCTTGAGCACTGGGTCGCTACAATTGCAGCTACAATATAAACATCAACATTTTTTTTTTTATTTTATTATTTTATTATTTTTATTTATTTTAATTTTAATTTATTTATTTTTTAATAAATGCATTTTGAATGACATGACAGGATGCTGCTTTAGCATTGTGTAATGAGAGTATTTCGTTCCAGCTAGCAGGAGCTAAGTGCCTGTTATACTGTGGCATAACTCAGTGGATGTCCTGCTAACACCTACACAAACTGCTTTTCCATTATGCAAAGTTTGCTTGTATTAATAGAAGGGGTTTTGTGTAATGCTTTTATTATTTTTTATATACCTTTATTTCAGAGTGCTGAAAAATCTGAGGAGAAATTAAGTTGTTGCTGAAAAACCAAACAGGCTGCCATCCTATTTTTTCTTTTCTGGGCTAAAATCCAATTTTGCACAGCAGTTGCAAAGAAAAACCAAATGCAAAACTAGGTTCAGTGAGAAATATTGTAACAGTATGTAATCTCTGTCAAGATAAAATTGCTTTGTGATTTACATTACAATAAATCCTGACCTTTAAGTGCTGCAGGCTAAGCTAATCTGTGAAGTACTTTATTCTATCACAGAATCAGTGTGTGATGCTGAAGCAAAGTGACTGTTCATCCCACTGTGGTGCTGCTGAAGAGTGAGTAGGAAGGCAGATTGTGGTGCACCATTCCATGTGCATCGCAACATACATCCCAGCTAGGTATTTCAGCGTCTCATGTGGATTAATAGGATTATGTGTTACTGCTGTAGGAAGCAGAAATCAATCTTTTAATAAATATTGATCACCTTATATTTAAATTGACATAAATCAGGACATTTTGAATTCAGTGTAAAAATCTGGGCAGACTTTCTAACATTAATTTCCTAATAGCTCGTTCCCCTCTCTCATTTTTCGTATTACCTTTGTTTTAAGGAGAACAACTTGTTTTTCAGCATGGATAATTCAGCCTTAACATAAATTTGCTGGCTTTTGTCTCACAAAATCTCACTCCGTGTTTTTTTTTTTTTTTTGTAGTTTGTGTCATCTCTGGCACTTAAGTTAAGTCTTCTGTTCTTTGGGGGTTGAACTAGATGACCTCTGAAGGTCCCTTCCAACCCAAACTGTTCAATGATTGTTTTTTCAGGGGGAAAGAAAAAAAATGTCCCAGAATAAATATTTCAGGGATTCTCTAATTATGTATTTACCCAATGATCCTGTCCTGGGTTCAGCAGTAGCAGTCACTTTCTCCTTCTTAGTAGCTCGCGTAGTGCTGTGTTTTTGACTTTCAGACTGGGAACAGCACTGATAACACTGATGTTTTTAGTTGCTGCTCAGTAACGTTTAGGCTGACCAAGGTCTTTCTGATCCTCATGCTCTGCCAGGGAGGAAGCAGAGACAGGACACCTTACCCAAACTAGCCAAAGGGGTATTCCACACTATAGTATGTCATGCCCAGTATATAAACTGGGGGCAGTTACCCGGAAGGGTTAAATCACTGCTCAGGTCTGGCTGGGTATCATTTGGTGAGTGTTGAGTGGTTGTATTCCTTTCCCTTGTTATTTCCCTTATCATTATTATTACTGGTGGTAGCAGCAGTGGTTTGTGTTATACCTTAGTTACGGGACTGTTCTTATCTCAGCTCATGGGAGTTACATTCTTTTGATTCTCCTCCCCACCCCTCCGGGAGGTGGGGGGGAGGTAGTGGGGGGAGTGAGGGAATGGCTGCATGGTTTCTGAGTGACAGGATGCACTTAAACCAGGAAACACATAATATTCACCAGATTGAGCAAGTAGGTAATCAGGTAGTTATTAAAACAGGAATTCTTCACACATTATCCCATAACACAGCAGTTGAGTTTATTGTGTCATGGCCTACTTGGAGCATTTTTAGCCCCTGTATTTACATGCACACTTAGAGGCAATCTTACTGTAAAGCACTTAGATCTACTGAGCCAATCAGATTTCCAGACTATGAATGTATTCTAAACTCTGTAATTTTGCATACAAAGCATCTCATGCTGTGAAACTGCTCTTGAAGCTCGATGTTACTATTAGACCACCTCCCTTTAATGTCTGCTGAAAAGCTGGGAAGAACCTAATATGGATGGAAAAATGTTTATTTGGGTCTTTTTCCAGTCTTCAGATCACACCACGTATTCCTCTTTAATTTCATTATATGTAGTGTTCTGAGATCAGCTAGGTTGTCTTACACATGTCAATGTATGTCCATTATCTTGGAGCTTTTGTTTGTCTACGTATCATTCATTGCACATTTTGAATGAGATATATGTAAATATATTGTATATTTTTATGTGTACTTGTCATATGTTATATGTACATATACACATGTATTTATGCACATACATATTTATCTTTTTTGTTGGTTGCATACACTTGTGTCTACATTTACACAGATATGTGTATAAAAATACATATGTATGTATACACCTACGTGTATAAAAGTATGCACATGTATATGTATATATGTGTATATTCACGTGTAAGTTAAAAAACCCACTAGGATTACTCAAGCCTGAATCTGGATTTGATAATATGGGACAAGACAGGAAGGAAGAAGGAAGGCTGATAGGAAACAGATATTGAAGACAAAGATGGGCACTGGTGTGCAATATAACAGAGGAGGATTAAAGGAAGTTAAATGATGGCGGAACAGGGTAAAAAGCACTGTCATGAGACAAAGAACTGCAAAAGATGAATATTCTAAACTATAACAAATGTGATGTTGATTGGCGATATAAGGTTTCCAGTTTTTCCCAAATTAATGTGAACATTTTCATTTGAAGTCACCTGGATGTCTCTAACCACAGAAGTTACAAACTTTTAAACCATAGACTTGTGTTGATCTGTCCGAAAAACATGTCAGTCTATTTGATTTTTTCACTGCTGAATGTGTGGGGTTGTCTGTTGCATTTAGTTATGGATGGCTGTGTGAATCCAAAGAGAAAATGCGCAATGGAAGCCTTTGACCTGTCCATAATGTCCTGGGTAGTCCCGGGCAATAGCACAGACACATGCATGCATCCAAAATGCAAGGTGGAACAAAGCTCTGTGCAGATAGGTGGAATCATTGTGTGTATAATACAACATATCTCCCATAGTGGACAGAATCCCAAACAGAGTTCATTGAAGATTTGATATTTATCTTTTTTCCTTAAGACAAGTTTAGAAGCTGTTTAAATCAGTGGTTTTGCACCAAAACCATTTTATGAAAATGGTTTCTTTCACTTACATTTTAATTAAGAAATGCCTTTAACAGAAAGTTACGAAATTACTATGATTCAGCCTAGCTGAATCAGTTTGAGATTTTTTAAATTAAAAAATCTAAGTTCACCAATCCAAACAACTTCTTTAGAAACTTAAGGTAGTTATTTCAAGTAACTATTAGCTTAAAAGCAGCCAATATTAAAATGGAAGTTTAGAAAGTTTTAAAAAGGGGAGAATTGGAACATTTCTCAGATTTCAGTGGTTGGTTTATTTTCATTGTTCCTTTGCTCTTGCCTTTGAGGGCTTCCATTGATATTTCACAGGTTTGACTGCCAGGTCATTAGGGATACATTTACCTCCAGCAACTGTCCCTGATAATACCCATTTCTGAGATAGCAGCAATGATGTCCAGGTTACATTTATAGTGATGGACATGTCAGAGTAATACTGAGTCACTAATTTACGTTACAGGAATATTGTTCATATTGAACAGATCAGATATGCTGTTCTGGGTGCTTAGGGATGTTTCCTTGGGTGCTAGCTTGCCTGAGGGACTTCATTAAGGGGAAAAAAGGTAAGGGGTCTTGTGATGGGAAGTCCTATTCAGTTTGCTTATTCATAGCATCGTGGAATGGTTTGTGTTGGAAGGTTCCTCAAATCTCATCCAGTTCCACCCCCCTGCCACAGGCAGGGACACCTCCCACTAGGCCAGGTTGCTCCATGCCAAATCCAGTCTGGCCTTGTGCACTGCCAGGGATGGGGCAGCCACAGCTTCTCTGCGCACCCTGTGCCAGGGCCTCACCACCCTCACAGGGAAGAACTTCTTCCTCAGATCTCATATAAATCTCCCCTCTGTCCGTTTAAAGCCATTCCCCCTTGTCCTGTTCCTACAGGCCCTTGTATAAAGCCCCTCTCCAGGTTTTCTTGTGGCCCCTTTAGGCACTGGCAGATGCTGTAAGGTCTCCCAGAGCCTTTTCTTCTCCAGGCTGAATAAGCCCAGCTGTCAGGCTGTCTCCAAGCAGACATGCTGCTATTCCTTCTCCTTCCCTGTTGTTCTATGCCTATTCATTAAGCTCCCATGGTCAGTGGCTGCATATTCAGTACCTCCAGGTGAAACTCACCTGCATCCCTCCTTGCCAGCTCTGTAGCTATTTTCCAAGAAAATTTCGTAGCAGCTTTCTCTTAACCTTGGTCTTCCAAACAAATGTTTGTCATCATCTGAAATGGCCCTGCAAAACAGTTTTCTCAAAATAATATATATCAAATTCTCTCTGGACTAGTGGTTGTGCCTGTCCATTTACATTATGGTTTTGCAACAGCTTGTCCTGAGATGTTCCTTGTGTTTCCATTCAATGTGACCTTAAATATTTCATCAGGCCTTAAAATACAGGGCAATATCCATTTACTAAAAGTTCTCTCCCACCCCCTTTCTATTAATCTTCACTCTGTATTGCACAGCAGCTGCATCTGTTGCAAGTTTCTGGATTTTTCTTCTTTTCAACTTACTTTCAAGCAAGCAAAAGCCTGAATGTCAAACAGTAGGTGTTTCCCCCCTATATTTAAGTTTCCTCAGTCATCTCCAAGTGCTAGCTAATGCCAGCAGATATCTGGCCTCCTAAATTACACCATCAGCTTCCTGCCAGTTCACGTGGGTATTGTTTCTGGGCTCAAAACCCCAAAATGAGTCATTTCTCACAATAACAAAGGAGCAGCTTTGTGGAACAGAGGAACCTCAAGTCCCTCCATGAAGGGAACAGCTGTGTATTTCTATTAACCTCAGTGATCTGCTTGTGAGGGTTCAGAGACCTATCACTGGAAGAAAAAGGTCTAGACTTTTTGTCTTTCTTCCACTTAATTCTCCTTAACATGAAAAGAGGTGTTTTCCAGTGAACAAATCCTTGTCCACACAGCCATAAGCGTCCTCCTGTTCACTGGTGGTTTGGGAGGGGTGAAGGCAGAGGGCTGTGTTGTTTGCTGGCCCATGTCTCTCCCCGTGAGTGGTTTGGTGGAGCTCCATCCCTTGGGCAGGACTGAATATCTAAGTGGATGTGTGATTTTCACCCACTGGGCCAGGCTGGGCAGCATCTATTGCAGGCAACGTGGCATTGGCTTGCAAAATGGGTTCTGAGTGCCCTATGAGCAGAGGGGAGTGACTGCCTATTGGGGAGAAAACAAAGTCAAAAGTAAATCCCCTGCACGCCAGGTAAGGGCATGATTAGTAAGGAAGTGCAAACCGTTCTCTTCTGCCATTTACTGTTCTGCTGGTGCCCCTGCAGTTCCACTAATGATGGCTAAATGCCTCCTGAAACACTCAATTTTCTACCTAGCCACGATTTCTTTTGATGGTATTGAAGGTCCAGGTCATTCATTAAACTGGATGTCCTGTTCCCTGAGAAGGCATCCACCTTCTCTGGCATGCCGTGCTCCTTCCTCATGGTTACCTTCGCAGGCTTGGCCCAAGGCTGTCCACTCCCAGAAGTCACCATCCCCATCTGCAGCAGAACCACAACCCCACCATGGTATTTTGGGCAAATAAGTTTTGGGTTTCTGTTCTGACTTGCCACATGTAAAAACCTTTTACTATTTTTCAACTATTTTTTTGTCTGTACATCCCTTTCTCCTCTTTTTTTTTTTTTGAGAATCTGTGATTTCATCCTGTTTCTTAACCACTTTAACAATCTGATGCTGCCAATAATGCTGATATGGAGGCAACAACTGCAGTTGTTTCCTTCCTCCTGCTATATCAGGATGGTGATGTGATGGTGCTCCTGAGCAGAATCATAGAATGACAGAATGCCAGGCTGGTTTATATTGAAAGGGATATTAAAGCTCTTCCAATTCCAAGCTCTGCCAGAAACAGGAGCACCTTCCATTAGACCAGGTTGCTCCAAGCCCCCTCCAACCTGGCCTTGAGCACTGCCAGGGATGGGGCAGCCACAGCTTCTCTGGGCACCCTGTGCCAGGGCCTCAGCACCCTCACAGGGAAGAACTTCTGCCCAAGAGCTCATCTCAATCTCCCCTTTGTCAGGTTAAAGCCATTCCCCTTGTGCTGTCCCTACAGGCCCCTGTCCAAAGCCCCTCTCCAGCTTTCTTGTAGCTGCCTCAGGCACTGGGGCTGCTCTAAGGTCTCCCCTTACGCAGCCTTCTCTTCCCCATGCTGAACCAGTCCATCTCTCTCAGCCTGTCTCCAGAGCAGAGCTGCTCCAGCTCTTGGAGCATCTCCATGGCCTCCTCTGGACTCATTCCAACAGCTCCACATCCCTCTTGTGTTGTTGCCCCAGGGCTGGATGCAGGACTTCAGGTATCTCCAGAGCGAAGCAGAGAGGAAGCAGTGTGGAGCCTGTGCATGTTGTGCTCTAACTGGCCCATTGCAAGGTGGTGGATTGACTAACTGTAGGCACTAGAAGTGTGTGTGTTGCTGTCCCCACTGGGCACACTTAGCTCGTTCCACTTCTGCTCTTGCAGAGATCAGCAGCATATGTTCCCATATCACCTCTGTGGGATTAGGTCCCCTTGCAGACTCTGAAATTCTTCCCCCATCCCTTCCTACATCTTAAAATTATCTGGATATCTGGCATAAATTCAGACTGTTCTCACTTTTTAATTTTCTTTTGGCTTTTTTTTTTGTTTGTTTTGTTCTGCCTTTTTGTTTGTTTGTTTGTTTGTTTTGTTTTCTGGGTGGAGATGCAAGGGATGAAAGTGCTGCAATAGAATTAATTTGAGGTCATAGAAAGAGTCCACAGCAGGAAGGAATGAATCCAGTTTTGTTTTAAGCCTCCATGAATCCATTTGTATGGGACTCTATTTGATATCTGGGGATTAGGATAGACATACCAACAGTCTGTACTATTGTAAGGAAGGGAAACAAAAAACAAACCCCAAACCATCCCTGTGCACACTCAGGAAATTAATGATTGAGGTCTATTCGTTTTAGAAATAGTGTTGGATAGATTGCACACAGCTTGAAATGAACAAACATGCACAATGGCAATTTAGACATAATTGTATCTCCTTTTTTATTTAGATTTATACAATATTAACTGTACAAAGACCAATAATGTCAAGAACTGTGGAAAAATATTTTTCATTAGGAAAAGAATACTGGAAATTTATTCTGTCCCTGAGCTCTGTGAACATGCTGGCAGCTCAGTATAAAGGAAAGCAGATACTCAGGTTGTGAAAAGTTGTTTTCTTTCTGCAACTTCCTGAATGTTACCCGAACTGGATTTTCAGATTGGTTTCTGTGGTCTGCAGCTATGCACGGCAGAAGAAGTCACAGGCATCTCTTAAGCTGAAAGAATATTTTTAGATGTTTTGTGGGCTGTGTATCAATTACTTTATAACATAGAGTTAGTAAGGAATGTATGAAATATATTTAGTGCCTTTCAAGAGTATTTTAGGAGCATTTGATTCTGACACATGGAATATAATTTAGAGAGATGCAAGTTACGTCATTATAAAATTATATATTGAGAAAGCACTGCCACACACACACACAAAGCCAACAAAAAACCCAAGAAGAAAATCCTTTGAGCCATGCTTTGAGGTATCCACCACTGAAAAGAGTGGAAGTTTTCACTGAAGAGTCTTTGCTTTCCATTCATTGTTTTCTCTATAAATTATTGTTGCATCCGTAGCTATGCTAATGCTAGTTGCATTACTAGCTGACTGTTCCTTTAGCCTTAAAATACCTTTCAGACATCTTCCAATTTCCTTGGCTTGCCCTGTCTCTTGGCTTGGGGGGAAGAGGAGGTAGGAGAAAGACCCTGCTTTTCTCTTTTTTTCTTTTTTTTTTTTATAATTACAGAAAAAGGTATAATGTTTTGTTATTATGAGGTTTTATGATTAATTTTGATTAAAAAAGAAATAATTACTATGTGTTTCTTAATTTGAATAACAGAGTGATTACACACAGGCTCTAATAGTTTCCTAAATGTCAATGCAGTGAATACATTGGCAGGAGGGAATTAACACCTTTTCTTCTGCTTTTATTGGTGACTACTGACTGTGGGTTGCATGGGTGAAACTGTAGCTTTTTACTGGAAGAGTTAGGAAAAAATTTAAATGCCCCCCCTCCTTCCTAAGAATAGATGAGCACATAAAAAACTTCCCCATATTGTACCATATTATACCCATATTATAACGTATGCATTGCTGGAGTTGCCAACATGAGCAGCACAGATGAGCCCCAACAAAATACCCAGGAGGGTATATACCATAGTTTGTATAATGCCCATAGTTTCCTCTATGATCTTTCCTGCAGGCTCAGTGCAAACAGATTTTATGATCTTCAGGATTAAATTCAGGTACCTGATGGGCAACAGAAGCTGACGTATGGACCTTACAGAGAATTCTGCATCTCTGAAGTTTCTTAAATAGACGTAAATTAGACATATTGCTTTCCAACAGCCCCAAACTATTTTGAATGTGTAACCATGACTTGATTTTGAAACCAGTCTGAAAGAAATGCCAAACTGTTTTTCTCCTTTTAAATAAACATGAAGTGCTGTGAACCTGGAAAGGCTGTACATTAGGAAGCAGGGAGGAGACCTTCTTTGCTCATCACCTTTTTGTGTGACTTTTACCAGAAGGACCTGGTTATCTGCTGAGAAGATTCCCATGAGGAGAGGGAATTTGACAAGGACATGTAGTTGACAAGGGGGGATGTCTTTAAAGTGACAGAGGGCAGATTGAGATGAGATCTTAGAAAGAAGGTGTGATGATGGTACTCTGTCCCTGCCCATGGAAGGGTGTTGAATGAATATTAAGGTCCCTTCCAACCCAAACCACTCTGTGATTCTGTGATTATATGATCCCCTGGCTTCCTGAGATTCAGCAGTCCTTCAGAGAAGGGAGGTGCAGTGGGAAGGCTCACTGGTGACAGAAGGGATCATTTCCACCTACATGAACCATACCCCAGATTTACACCTGTTCTTGTAAATTTAGTGTCTGAGTGTACAGGTGCGTGAGACAGATTGCAGAGACAATCCCCTTTTCAACCTACTTACGCAAACTCTGGGCAGATATGCACTTTGCAGTCGCCGTTCAGACAATGAAGCTCTGGTAAGAAAGAACGTCTCTTGGCTGAAAATTTTCCACCCAGACCTCAGGAGATGTCTAGTAGTGACTGCTTCTGGTTAGAAACAACTATTCTTAGATACTTTAAAAATTTCTGCTTTCAAAATGAGCCATAACATTTCAGATGTTCAGAGAAAAAAAAAAAAAAAAAGCTCTTAAAAAGGTAGTTACTCTGTCAAACCTCACTGAATTTCCAGATTGTTATTCTTCTAACCAGTGCCACTGACCGTCCCTTCTGATGGCCACTGAAGAAGCTGAAAATACCTACTACAAAGTGACTTCCTTATCTTGAAGGTTGTGTTTTCGCTGTTAAGACAATATCTGAGATATAAGCAATTAGGTCTGGCCTGTAAAGCTTTGTCAGGCTCTTGTGCTGCTGCCAAGCAATCTCAGCACAGTCTCATCTTGTGGGTTGAACCTACAGTGACTTCTAGACTACTAGGAACTAGGCTACTGCTAGGAATTAGACTACTAGAACTTCTAGACTACTGGGGTATTAAGCTTCATAAAACCTGAGTCCAAAACTGATCTGAGAAAAAGGTTGTGAGAATATAATTAATACAGTGAAGGGCTCAGACACCCTAATAAAATAATACTGTAAAGGCCATATACGAACCACAGTAAGCCATTTGATCTTCTCACTGTCTTCCTTCTCTATTTAAAAATACTAATATCTCCTGTTACGTATCACAGGATGAGGTTTTCTTTGATTAATATAATAAAGATGCACAACATTTCTCACTGACTCCTGTACAGTGCCACTTTTCAATGAAAATTGTGGAGTTTGATGACACACAGTCTCTGCAGATTATGGCAAACAGAAGCCAAAGGCTTTGATTTTGTTATTTTTAATTTTTATTTAATTATAAGAAATTCACATGACTCATTTTCAAATGAAACTGACAACACGTTAAACTCTGAAGCTCACTGCTCAGTTTTAATGTACAGCAGCATTACTGTGTACTTTGTTTGGCAGTGGCCTGGAAGGAATTGCTACGGGTTCAACAGCAAAAGAATAAAAACAAAGAACAAATACTGGAGATTCCTACTTACCCCAATTCCTGTTACCCCAAGTGGCATGTTATTTCAGCTGGTGATATTCAGCAGCTATGACAGAAATATGCACCAATATTATCCCAACCAGCAGAGAAGAAGCTCATGTGATCAAAGAAGAGTGCTGGGCACTGAATAAAGACTGCATAAAGCCCAGTATTATGCATAAGCACTTGCTTGAGTCTATGTTACACCAGGAAGACATTGGCTTGGTTTCTGGGACAGTAAAACATAGAATCATACAATAGCTAGGGTTGGAAAGGACCTTAAGATCATCTAGTTCCAAACCCCCTGCCATGGGCAGAGACACACCTCACACTAAACCATGACACCCAAGGCTATGTCCAACCTAGCCTTGAACATTACCAGGGATGGAGCATTCACAGCTTCTCTGGGCAACACATTCCAGCACCTCACCACCCTCACAGTAAAGAACTTCTTCCTCATATCCAATCTAAACTTCCCCTGTTTAAGTTTGAACCCATTACTCCTTGTCCTATCGCTACAGTCCCTAACGAAGAGTCCCTCCCCAGCATCCCTATAGGCCCCCTTCAGATGCTGGAAGGCTGCGCAATCATGGTTCTTGAATAACTTGAGTTCTTGTATTTTGTCTTCACACTCCTTGAGGATGGTCCAGAGTGAAGACATAATGAAAAGTGAGGAGTGTGGCCTGCAGAACTTAAGTAGACAAGGCATGTGCAGCTGCTGGGAAGACAGCATTAGCGCGGATTATCGGCAGGTTGTCGATGGAACAAAGCTACATGCATTTGTCCTACAACCTTTACCATAGGACACTTTGAAATAGGTTTATTTGTCTGCATTTGGAGTTTTACAGTTATCTACCTTTTACAGAATATCATGTCAGTTACAATAATAGGGAAAGCTATCTCCAAACCAGTTTGATAAATTTTGGGTTGCTTCCTCAGAAAAGGTATTGCTGCTTCTTGATATTTCAGCTGTATCTAAACAATCAGCATTTCTAGTTGTAGTATCAGCTGTTCATTTTGCTGCAGGAGTCTGGGGCTCCATATGAGGACATTAGCGGAGAAACTTGGACCACACCCCCCTCTTCTTTCTACCATCCAATTTCTTAGGACTTAACTGAGTGTCAGGAGATGTGAGGGAACATGTACTACTCAGGTGCAGGAAAGTGTCTCTATCAACATGGCCAGCCTTGCTTCAGGGTAAGAGCAAGTGTCTTTAAAGGAGAAAATGAAAATGAAAATAAAAATAGAAATGCAGGAACTTAGAGGGATGGTTTCTTTCTGAGTGATTTGATTAAGTTATTTTCTATTAGTGGAAATCTGAATGGTGAACTCAAATGAAAATTCATGGTTTAGAACGTGATCTAGTCTACTTAGTTGTTTTGTTGCTTGAATGGTTATGTGTTTGTGCTCTCGTCGGTGTTTTCCATCCATACTGAAGAGTTACCCTCTTTCTACCTCTGGTCTATGTCATACAGCAGTTCATGGAAATGCAGAGACTTTGGTAGGCTTTAAAATCCATCTTCAGAAAAAGCATTTTCAGACATAAAAAGTTTAACACAAAGGCAGATTTGTGACTTGGAGCAAACAGGAGGTAGAAGGAGATTTGTCAGACACTGAGTATGACGTTTTATTTAGCTGTTTAGTGTCGCAGTTGGATTCATTGATCTCTAGTTAGACACATCACAGATAAAATGACAAGTAGTATACAACAATGCTGAAAAAGATAAATATCATTTATTATCTCCATGAGGATCTGAGAGCTAGTTTCACAAATGTTCACTTATCAGGACACTAGATATGATGTCTGTCATAAAAGAATTAGTTCAGTCATGACAACATTTTGTGCTGGGAAAGAACAGGTAGAGCTGTCTGGTCAGTGCTTTCTTGGAGATGCATACAAAGACAATATATACTCCATATGACACATTAGCTGTGTTGAATTAAAATACTATGATGATATCAAATGTATTGAAATGTTGAGAAAGCAGCACCTATTCCCCCTTGGTTGTTATTTTTGTCTTTAAGATATAAAGACCAGCAGCTTAAGTAAAACAGCTTATCTGTGTCATGAGATAGATTTATTTGTCAGCAAGTAAACACAGTGTTCAAATTCTTTCTGAAACTTGGGTTTTTGAGCAGCAGCAATATCAACAGGGACCTCGGGGCGAGGAGCTGTGTGTCCCAGCATGGTGATCAGCTGGATGGCATGGTCCTACCTCCAACAGCATTACTGCTGACTACAGGGCTCCAGGTGTGACATGATTAAGGGGCAGCCATGGCTGTCGTGGCGAGGTCCACTCGTGCTACCATAGGGAGAGACCTCAGGGGCGCAGGATGCTCTGTAGCTGGTGACAGGAGCTCAGATCCATCTCTGGGCAGCATTCGCAGCTGGCGCAGCTGCTCCACTCCATCCTCTGATGGTGGTGACCTGCTGCTGTGCTGGCACCACTGTGCTCTGCATCATTGGCCTGCTGATCTCATGGATGTAGAACTTAACTTAGGCAATTAGATTTAGCAAGTAGGAGGGGGAAACATAGACCATAGAATAATTTGGGTTGGAAGAGACCTTAAAGTTCATTTAGTTCCAAGCCCCTGCCACAGGCAGATACATCTTCCACTAGACCAGGTTGCTCCAAACCCCATCCAACCTGGCCTTGAACATTGCCAGGGATGGGGCAGCCACAGCTTCTCTGGGCACCCTGTGTCAGGGCCTCACCACCCTCACAGGGAAGAACTTCTGCTTAAGATCTCATCTCAGTCTCCCCTCTGTCAGGTTAAACCAATTCCCCCTTGTCCTGCCCCTACAGGCCCTTGTCAAAAGTCCCTCTCCATGTTTCTTGTAGCCCCTTCAGGCACTGGAGCTGCTCTAAGGTCTCCCCTTAAAGAACTTTCTCTTCCTCCAGCTGAACCAGCCCAGCTCTCTCAGCCTGTCTCCAGAGCAGAGCTGCTTCAGCTCTTGGAGCGTCTCCATGGCCTCCTCCAGCAGCCCCATGTCTGTCTTGTTTTGTTTCCCCAGAGCTGAATGCAGGACTGCAGGAGGCATCTCCCCAGGGTGCAGCAGAGTGGAAGTGTTTCCCTGTCTCCAAACACTCCCAATATTAAGAGACCTGGGACTTAACTTCCTTGACAGTACAGTGCTTGTAGTGTGCCCCTCACAAGATTGCCCTCATTGCCTGGTGTATCCAGATTAATGCCAGCTCAGGCAGGTGCAGTTCAGGTCTGAACCAAATATTGCATCAGCTGATAAAATACTAGCCAGCTCCTTGACTCCTGGTCTAGATATTATAGGACGGGGAGCACTTTCCTAACTGGAAAAGGTACAAACAAGCAGACATAGGTTCTGCATTCTTTATCGTGGAATCATAGAATAGTTAGGGTTGGAAAGGACCTTAAGATCATCTAGTTCCAAACCCCATGACATGGGCATGGACACCTCACACTAAACCATGTCACCCAAGACTATGTCCAACCTGACCTTGAACACCTCCAGGGATGGAACATTCACAACTTCCCTGGGCAACCCTTTCCAGTGCCTCAGTACCCTTACACTAAAGAATTTCTTCCTCATATCCAATCTAAACTTCCCTTGTTTAAATTTGAACCCATTACCCCTTGTCCTCTCACTACAGTCCCTAATGAAGAGTCCCTCCCCAGCATCCCTATA
>JANRGW010046700.1:0-11815 GCA_024733675.1 Psilopsiagon aymara | reverse complement strand
GCTGCATGGAGACCTCACAGCAGCCTTCCAATATCTGAAGGGGGCCTATAGGGATGCTGGGGAGGGACTCTTCATTAAGGACTGTAGTGACAAGATAAGGCATAATGAGTTCAAACTTAAACGAGGGAAGTTTAGATTGAATATGAGGAAGAAATTCTTTACTGTAAGGGTGGTGCTCATTGCTGGAGGTGTTCAAGGCCAGGTTGGACAGAGCCTTGTGTGGCACAGTTTAGTGTGAGGTGTCCCTGCCCATGGCAGGGGGGTTGGAACTAGATGATCTTAAGATCCTTTCCGACCGTAACTATTCTATGATTCTATGACCCCTTCTCATGGACTTCTAGGTATTGGCTGTCCCTGTGTCATGATTGTAAAACAGTAATTTTCCATGTCTGGTAGTCTCAGTCATTCATTTTTCTCCTCCTTTAAGTACTTTTGCCTTTCACATGACCCCTGACCTACTCTTTTTATCTACTAAAAATATGCAATATAGCCCCTAGTTTTCTCTAAATATTATAATTTAGTATTTAGCTTCAAAATGGCTAGGTATTTTACACTTCCAGACAGCATAATAATTGTACTGAATATCAATTTTTGTAAAAGAAAAATACATCCTCCATGCAAGTTTTTTTTTTAAAATAAGATCCATTTTCTTGTTCTAATATAATGCTATTTTAATATTTCATATCTACCATAGGATTGCTATATTGACGTATAATAACCAGTTTTAATTTGCATGCATTTTACTAATGAACAGAGCATATTTTTGACTATCAAACAAATACTCTCACAGATTCAACATAGCTCCTTTATAATTGGTGAGAATCAGAGACAGACTACTGCTTTTTTACCAGCTAATCACCCAGCCAGGTCTTATTTATTTGTTTTCAAATGTCAGACAATTCACAAAACATGTATTCTCATTTCTGTTTGGATGAAGCAAGAAAACTTCATGGACTGCTGCTATATTTAATAATGCAAGATGCCAAGGATGAATAGCCCAATAAAGTGTGATTCAGAACAACACAGTGTTATTTACATGGTAATACAAAAAAATATACCAGTAATGGTTTCCTTCTCATAACTAGCACATCAATCATAAACATGAAGGAATATTCATGTATGCATGTCCTAAGAAACAACCATCTTTCTTGCCTCAGATCACGCAGCAGTTTTCATATGCTTATGGAAAGTCCCATGACGTTGCAAGGCTAGATTTCTTAAGCCAAGAGTCTGGACAAATGCCACTACATCTGGGGCTATAATGAGAATACTTTTTTCTGCTGATAATCAAGTGATTCCAAGAATGAATTTTCATTTGATTATGTTTATGATCATCACATGTTCAATTAATCCAAACATCAACCAGCAAAGCTTCAGCTCAACCAGATTCAGAGTCTCAGAAATCAGCTTAATATTATAATGACTAAAACTCACTGAACTTCTGTTCTAGAACACTTATTCTCCTTAAGAGTTTCCTGATACATTTTGACCTGCTGAACAGAGAGAATGGCACATGATTTATAGAGCTAAACCACATAGAATATCAGTAGTGGAAAATATTAATCTTAAAATAAGTATCTAAATAAATCACAGTGATATGAACAAGTACACAGGGCATTAAAGCATTTGAAAACTGAGAAATTAAAAAAGCTGGATGGTCTTACTTTTCTAATGAAGCTGTACAGTTCATCTAATGGAAATATTGCACCTGCCTAAAAGTCTGGAATTAAATAAACTATGTTCCACTTCTTCTAAATTTTCTTGTCATTTACATGTCAATCTTTACAGTATTTAGAATTATGTTTACCTGAATATTTCCTATTCTTAAAATAATTTTATTTCTAGTCCTTTGGGAAGCAAAGTTTAAAGTACAAACCTCTTATTTTCAATGGAAAGGATTGAAGTGTTGATTAAGAAACTGCAGAGCATTTTCATAATTCAGATAGCTTTTCAGCCACTTAATTTTTACAGACTTCTTATTGTCATTGCAATATTCAGCTCCCCCACGTTCTTGTCAAAGCCACCCAACTGCAGTCAAGCTATCATGCTGACTTTCTAATTTGTCAGTGAATCATTACGACAATGACCACAAGCATAAAATTCTACTGAAATATCAGGTAAAAGAGGGTATCTATTCATATTTACTTTTTCCCTTATTCACTAAAGACAAAAAGCATAAAGTGAATATTCTACAACAGGAATTTTTTTGTAGTATTACTCTTAGACTTTGAAAATATGAAATGTCCATGTTACAATTATTACATATACATATATTACATATTATTACATACATTACAAATATCATAAAGTATAGACTAGAAAAAAGGTTTTTTTTCTTTTCATCAGAAGCTGCCTCACTTAGCCAGCTCAAACAAGAAACGAAGAAATAATGAAAGCAGAAATGCCACAGTTGGCCACAGGACACTTGTCATAATGTTAAATATTTATTTATTTGTTTCTTTTAAGGTGACACATGCACTTGCCTTTCTAAAGTCTTGCTTTCCCTTAACATAACCTCAACAGTTTTTTTCTGAGTTCATTATGCAGATCTTTCAATACTTCTTCTGTCACTGTCTTCCAGGGTACATATTCCTACAGTAGATAGCTCAAAAAACAACTCAGTCAACTACATTTATAAGAGTAACAAGATCTAGAAGTGCTATGGCTTATCCATTTGCTAATCAGAATCACAGTTAAAGGAATGGTTAACCTCAGGATCAAAAGCATTTAGCCTTTTATAAATTCTGTTTCAAACGATCAAAATTACAGAAGATTTCTAAAAACAATGACAATAAAAAAATTCAGTGTACAGGATGTGAAATATGAGAAGTATTAATACCAGACCTATGCTGTTCATGTCTCTTTGCTTTTTTCTAATATAGAGTAGAACTTTTAATTTCAAAAGAAATACGTTGAGGTTTCAGTTGCAGCCACTACATTGATTTGATCCAAAAATGTTTCCTTTTTTGGCTTGCTACACTAAAATCTACCCCTCAGCTCCCAGGACTGACCTTCATAAACAGTCTTATCTCTATAACAGGCCAACCCACAGGCTTGGATACGTTTACTGGAAATTTTTGCAACTTTGGATGAGGCACGAACTTTGCTTTCTAGGCTGATGTTAATGACAACATAAAAAGAGCTAAACTGTGATTCAACTGATGAAATGAGGGGCCTTTACAGAAAAGTTTTCTTAATTGGGAAATATTTCATGCTATTCAAGTAAATTGCTGAGTCTTAAAATATCAAGAATTACAATTTGAAGTACAGTTTACTGGGAGGAAAGAAAAACTCTCTCCTGAAAGAGAGATTTCTTGAACATGCAAGGTTAAAACTTAATATTTTTATTTTTCCCTGTTTATAAAAATAGGTTTTGAAAAGTAACAGCATAGAGTCTGCAAACAAAAAGAAAACAGAAAAAAACCTTGTTTAGTTCTTAAATAGTTAAAACCCTCAATTTTCCTCTCTTTCCAGAAGATGGTAGTGCAGCATGCTGTTAGACTCTTGCAAAACTTAACTAGTGTGGGATTGCTAAAACTAAAACTAGAAAGAGAGTAACTGAGGATAAAATAGTTAGGGAGTTGCACTTATAATGTTTAAGATGTAGGGAGGGTCATTTTAGTCCATTGCTTTTATGCTTAAATTTAGATACTTTATTCATTAACATCAAAATATTATTGAATAAAAGGATTACTGAAATATTTCATAAAAGTGAACAGAATATGGTTTTGATTCTGAAGATTATTTGCTATGCTTGAGAAAAGAACACAAATAAGTAATACACTGTTGTGTGGAAAACAAGTATAAGAGCCCTTTAAGTTTCAGAGCCTACCACACTAATGCTAATGCTCTTCTGAGAAGTATTTGTGTATTCTAAAGCAAACATCAACAATTGCTATTTAAAACAAGTAAAAAAAAAAAATAGATTATAAAAGAATTTAATGTTGCTATGTTTAATAAATATTATAAATATGGAATTAAATCCATGGCCAAATACTGTCAGCGTCCAAAGCTGTAATATTCCTGTGAAATATTTCCCTAATTTACTGAATTAAATTTTCAAGAATCTTCATTACATGTACTGTAACTGACTGTAAATTGTAGACTGTTTCTTGCCCTTAGACTCACAGAGGCATTTAGACTGGTGGGAAAAAAAAAAAAAACAATAAAACATAAACAAACAAAACTCAACAAAAATTCTGATACATATATATACATATGTAAATATTTTGACATTAATTACAAATAACCCTATGTGTAAGTTCGATTTAATTATAAAATTGTTAAATCAAGTGAGTTGTATCTAATTGAAATATAGCAACTAAAAAACATCCAGTCTGACTGAGAAATACAGCATTTTTTTGCTTTCTCAGTACTTGTCACCTATAGTTAACCATTCACAGTTAAACTGTCAAGGCTGCAAATCAAAATCAAGGAGTTCTGTTTTCAATTTCTAACTCTATAGGTTTTCATACTTTTCTAGATTATATAATAGCCAAAAGAAGTTAAAAATATTTTTCCTAGAAGGCGTGCAGACACTCTAATTACAGTAATGGTGGCATTAAATAATAACTTTCTGGAAAACATTCACCCCTCAGTTAAGCAATTTCTTCACTTACTGGATTTTTTCTTTTTCCTATTTTCTAATTTTTTTCTCATGTTTTATAAGCCTTTAAAAAAGTTGGACAAGAAAACAAGGATGCTGCAGTCCTGCAATGCATACGGAAAGAAAATCCTCCTCTCTTCACTCTTATTATTTCTCCATAAATAAATTGCAGAACGGATGAGAAGTCATCTGTGTTTCAGCATGCTTTCCTCCAAGATACGCCCTTACAGAGTCCAGGATACCATCACAGGTAATGTCAGACACTTGCATTTTTTCTACATGTGTAACTTTATCTCACAGTTTACAAAGCATTTTGGTGAATGGATGTTGCCAGGAAAGCTCTGTCTCTGGGTACAGCTATTCCATTTTCTATTTCCCACCATTCTTCCAACTTCATGTCATCTGTGAACTTTTATTAATTACAGTCTATTTCAGATAACTGATGAGAGTGCTGATGACTTGGCCAATTGTCTTCCCATCTGAAACCTTATTAGAAACTTCTGTCTCTATAGGTGGCAGCACAACTTCTCTCTGGACTTTGACAGTTCTTAAACCTTTTCATGTGCTCTGCTGTGATCATTTGGCAAATGTTTTGACATCAATGCCATAAATCCGCACATCAAAGAGTTGCAAGGGTTATTGCCTTGTTAAATCTTAGTCCCCAAAACCAAGAGACAGCAATCCAGTCCTGGAAAAGGATCCATAAAATACTGTTTCACAAGACTCCTCATACTAAGGCCATTGAAGTTGTCTCAGTTGCCTATATTAACAAGCATTATATCTAGATTGAAAATTTACAGCTATGACTCTCTCCAAAAAGAAATAAATTTTCCATTCAGGATAGTCAGATGTTACCAATAATGTGTCTAAGCTTTTGATATTTGTCACAAATTTAAAGAAGTTTTAAGTTAAAATTCCTCTATTTAGTTTTTTCTTTGTAAATATTGTAATTGCCTTTCTACCATCTTTTGGGGAATCTACACATCTGTCACATTGAACCCACAAAAAACCCTCGACACAAAGCAAAAGCTTAAGGGGATCTTTCTCCTTCTACTAGAAAACCACAGAAATGAACCATCCATCTCCCTAACCAAAATTTCTCCATTGCAGCATGTAAACATGCAGGCAGCGATGTTTGCTTAGAGTGACCCTGTACATCAGCATAGGTTTTTTGCCTGCATTTTTCCAGATGTGACTTAACTTTTACATTCTTTCTAATGTAAAACCTTCCAACTAAATGCCTCTGGATGTTGCAAAATATATGTGCAAATTAACCCTGGCCACTAATAGATCTTCCACATCCCTAGTGGTGTCAATGGAGCGTTTAATCCCTTGTTTTTAAAATGTTAACTCCCTGTGAATGTGGTTTATCTGGAAAGCACTACATTTGTCTAATAAGTATGTCATCCTACTTTCCAAATACAGAACAGAAATATTTATAGAAGATAACTGCAACACTGATGATCACTGTCATCTCCATTTAGAAACAGACCATAACTCTTACTAAAATTTGTATTATTATTGAAATATCTAAAAAATAATATTTGCCTTTGGCATGTTCTGTATTTAACTCTTTTCCTTTATATTTTTCTCTTTTTTTCTTATACTTTTAATTCTTTCTTTCTTTCATAATATTTTTTCTCTCTTGCTTGTCTCCCTTTTCCTCTTTTTACCTCTCACTCCCCTCTTGCCTTTCCTCTTTTTGTCGGTTTTCTCCTCTTCTTTCTCTTTCATTTTTCTCTGTCTCTTTGCTTCCTTCTCACATTCCCCCTCTATCTCCCTCCTTTCTCCTTTTTGTCTCGTGTCACTTGTCTCCCTCTTTCTCCTTTTCTTTTTCTCTTTGCTTTCCAGATTGTACTTATTCAGACTATTTTATTTCCTTTCCCAGTTGCTTAACAAAGTGTCTTGCAATTTCTAAAGACTTTGCTGTTTTGTCTTTTTCTTTTTAGTTTTGTAACAATAGGTCTTCAGTCCTGTGAGAAAGTGCTCCTCTCTTTTAATATCATAAATTTTTTCTTAGTCTACTCTGCTTTCTTTGTCTTTTCTTTTTTAACCCAGAAAAATTACCTGCTGATTACACATTATCGGATACAGTTGCTTATACTGAATACAACAAGAATATGATCTTCCAAAACTCTTATTAACTTTATCTGATAAAAACGAGGCCTAAAATGCAGTTTCCTTATGCTGGGGTAGTATCTTTTGTATAATAAAATTAATATCTACTTTTTTTTTTTTTAAACTCATCATTGATTTTATGTGTGTAGCAGCTTTCCATTTTACCTTTGCAAAGTGTTTAATAAGCAAGCCTTATTTGTTCTCTGCTTTCACTTGGTAGCAGACTCACCCTGCCCTCCTTCTGAGAGCCTGTTAATTAGGACCTACTCATCTATGGAGAAGGTGTCCGTAAGTTTTGACCTTGTAATATCTTTCTGGTTCCTCTGGTGATGTGATCCACAGTTTAGTACTTCAGAATATGAATTTTTAATTCCTATTATCTAATTTTATAGGCTTTCTAGTTCTTTCTTCCATCTCTCTGTCACGTGTATGCCACCTGCTGCAGTGTCTAATTCTCTCAGACCTACTGCTGCAAATCTTTTCAGGAAGGTTTCTGGCTATTTTATTGTTGTTCTCTAAGAACTGATTCCTGTGGGTACTACCAAACTGACACAAAATTGGTGCATGCAGCAGTGTCACTACAGTGGAAGTTGGATCCCAGGTCCATGTTGTTAGGCTGAGAAGACAGCTCTGACATGCAGGAGAGCAGGTACAAGGGGAAAGCTACACCTAGTATAGTTATGGACTAGTTCAGAGGGGTGTTTAGCAACATTTCATCAGAAATCAGTACTGGAATAATGGGTTAGAGGTTGTCATGGGTTCAGCGGTAGCAGTCATTTTTCTCCTTCTTGGTAGCTGGTGCAGAGCTGTGTTTTTGACTTTTGGCCTGGGAACTGTGCTGACAGCACCAGTGTTTTCAGTTACTGCTTGGTAATGTTTTGGTTTGACCAAAGAGTTTCTGAGTCTCATGCTCTCCAGGGAGGAGGGGAAGCCAGGAGGAAGCAGAGACAGAACACCTGACCCAAACTGACCAAAGACATATTCCATACCACAGCACATCACACCCAGGATGTAAAAATGGAGGGCAGAGACCAGGAAGAGGGGGGTTCCCTGATGGGCCAGGCTGGGTATCGAGTGGTGAGAAGTTGTATTCTCTTTCTTTTTATTTCCCTTGTCATTATTATTATTGGTGGTAGCAGCAATGGTTTGTGTTATACCTTAGTTACTGAACTGTTCTTATCTCAACCTTTGGGAGTTACATTCTTTTGATTCTCCTCCCCATCCCCACCGGGACTGGGGGAAGAAGGAGGGGGGGGTGAGTGAGCGAACTGTGTGAGAAGCTTAAATCACAACAAGGTAAATGCAAGACTGAATTAGCAATGTCTTTAAACACTTCCTGGTGATGTCTGTAAACGTATGGGTATTTGAGAGAGAGAAGGAGAGAGATTTATTTCCATATTGTGTCACCGAACAATGAAGTTAAAGGATTTAGACAATTACCATCTGTTGTGCCTGGTCTGCAAGTGTCCTGACACTCTGAGTTTCTTATGGCAGTGGCTTCTTAACTTGATTTCCTGTCTTAATTACTTAGCTGGCTATCTCACTCGGTTTTATAATTTTTAGAAATTTGGACAGGTCATAACAAAGTGAAAGTCACCTTGGGAATAGTGTATCTCAAAGAAATAACCAGAAATAGATACTATGCAGAAAGGACAAACTTCGTTATTTTATAAGGAATTGGGCCTAATCTGTTTCAACTGAGCTATTTGTGAGCCTTTCTACTTCAGTCACTGGAAGACTGAAAAGTTTTTTCAGCTTTTCTCCTGAAAAGTAATATACTTTGTAAAGAATCACTCAGGTGGACTTGAAATAAATAGATACAAACCTGTGATTCATGTGCACACAGCTATTAAGTACCTCAAGGCTGCCAAACTTCTTATAAATCTCCTTATTCAGAGCTGCCTTGGGATGAACTACTAAGGGAAAAGATCTAGCTGGAAAAGATAACTGAAGTTCCTTGAACTGCCAGGTCCAAGAGTCAGAGAGGTTAAAACTGCAGGAGATAGAATTCCCTGATTTTTTTCATAATTTCCTAACACATTCAAAACCTCTCCTCAAACCCTTCAACTCCTACCATCACCCTTTAATGAAATATGGAGTATTGAAAATGCTGCAAGTCCTAAGCATCAGAATGTGCAGGCAGGTTGTAAATCTTGCTTTCTAGCTTATTTGAAAAAAAGGCAAGTGGAGCAACTATCATCTTAGGTTGTTCCAGTTAGACAAGTTCGCACCCACTTCGGTTCTTTCAAAGTATGAAAACTCAGGTCTGAACATGGATGTGTACCTGAAATATCTGCATAAACTGTGGCAAAGGTCAGGATAATACATAGTTCTGCATTTAGTATTTGGTGTACATAGCTTGGTTGGTCCCTGGCAGATACACGTTTTTCTGATGTTGGGTCATGACCTGGCTACTCTACAGAAAGCTAGGCTCCCTTTCAATTTTTCCTTTGGCCAAATATCCACAAATTCTGGGATCTAACTGCCAAATTTTTTCCACAAAACCAGTCTAATATGGCAGGCAAATAACAGTATTTAGTATGTTTTGTATCAGGCAGCTTCTACTTTATCGCACACAGGCAAATTTGGAGCTGCGATACAACTTTTTGCATCAAAGCACCATTAGTGCAATTAGGCTCAGTAACTAAAAAGTTTTTCTCTGAGAATAAGAAAGATGCAAATTATGACTTATTTATGGAAATTATGGTTTATCTCTAAAGATAAAAGTAAGAAAAATGCTAAAAAAGCAATGAAAAGCCAGGAGAGACTGACTTACCTGATCCAGGTAAAATAACTGCCTAGCTGTATTTATGTACATAGATAGACACAACAGGCAGACACACACTCGTGGCATAAGCAATCTGTTTAGAATGTTAAATTAAAATACTTTATTGCCTGAGCAGGAATCCATCATTATCTCTGATTCTTAAGTAGAAAGGCAGCTGAAGAGAGGATTCAAAAGCAATTTCAAATCTACTTATAATGCGTTATTAGTATTCTATGACATAGCAGTGTAAGCAATGGCAAGAAGGTGAGCGTGATACCAAGCAGAACTTGGAGAGAAACACATAAAGGTAGAATATAGACATCCATACAGAAGTTTGGCAAGGATACTGATGTTAAACTTCAAGTTCTTGCAAAAAATTATATATCATCATTGAAGTAAAATCTGTTCCTGGTTTCTATCTTATCCAAGACACAGAAGTCTTCAAGAGTACATGCTCTTTCTCTTACAGGCTTAGTTTCAGACTATAGAAATTGAATTGTTGTCTTCCAGCACAGCTACAGCAACCCAGAGAGCTTGCTCTAGATTCTTCTCAATTAATTTAGGCAACAATTCTAGCATCTAAATTAGCAATATAGTTGCCATAGACTTTTTCTACATAGAAGGACGAGAGGTAATGACCTCAAGATGCACCAGGGGACTTTTAGACTGGATATTAGGAAAAATGCCTTCCCCAGAAGGTTTGTCAAGCTTTGGAACAAGTTTTCCAGGGAAGTAGTAGAGTCACCATCCCTGAAGGTATTTGAAAGATGTGTAAATATGGTGTTTAGTGACATTGTTTAGTGGTGGACTTAGCAGCGTTAAGTTTATGGTTGGATTTAATGATCTTAAAGATCTTTTCCAATCAAGATGATTTTACAATTCTATGATTCTATGTGTTGTAAAATAAACATCCACATAGGATGACAGAAACATTATCCTGTATGCCTTCAAAAGTGTTTGCTTTCCCTAAGTGTGATTCTGAAGCCTGTAATTCAGTGAAATATATCTCACCTTTCAAAAGATCTTTATTTTTATTTCATGAAATCATAGACAAACTATTGTGAGGTCACAGACAGACTGATCTGATGTCAGCAAAATGCACTCATGAGATTAAATTGGAACAAAAATATTTCACTTTCTGATCTCTTTTACAGATGTTGAGCAGAATGGACTAGGCACTCACAAACAAGGTTCTAATCACACCTTATTTTGAATCAATTTTCATATGCTTACTGACTGGTATGGAAAAAGTCTGACACCACTTCAAATTGAAATCTATCACTAAATGTAGCACTTACTGCAACCACAAGCATGTTGCTGCTAACAGTAGGCTGAACAGTTGTTCTTGGAATCAAAAGCACTAGTACAGTCTTTCTTGCTGGATAGCTTTGTTTCCACCTAATTCAACAGTCACTTCAATCAGTGTTTCTAAGTGTAACAGCATGATTTGTTTAAAATATATCCCTCTGGAAAGCCTAAGCAGTTGCCAGAGAAGGAGTGTGAATCAATTATTTGTGTTGTCTGGAAATAATCAGGTTGTAGAATAAGGGCAAAACCCCAGAAGATGAAATGCCAAGATGTCAGTTTTATCATGCTGTCTTCTTAGTTTCTAAGCTTAAAGTATTTACTGCACACATAGTACCCTAACATTTCATTTTTGTTTTTTTTTTAGAAATCTGCCAGAGTAATAGAGACCTATCTTATCAGTAACAATATTCTATTCATAATAGAATAAGTGAAGCAATTAAGTAAATCTTTATCCAAATCCTTCATAATAAGAAAATGGCTCTAACTTGTGCAATATCTATTATTTTATAAGCCAGACTACAAGTAGGACGATCATAATTCACAGCCTATAAAAAATATAAAACCATTCCTGGGATAAGATCAGCTGGATTTCCTTCCTCCATTTCTCCAACATCCAGTTAATTCCTGGCACAAACATATCTACATAATTCACTAACATGCTTGAACACACATGTCAAATCATTATCAGTCTACTATCATTTGACATTGCAATTGGATAATTTACTGTTTTCCTGGTTTTGGCTGGGATAGAGTAACTTTTCTTCCTAGTAGCTGGTGCAATGCTGTGGTTTGGCTTTAGTCTGAGAATAATCATAGAATCATAGAATAATTAGGGTTGGAAAGGACCTTAACACCATCTAGTTCTAACCCCCCTGCCATGTGCAGGGACACCTCCCACTAAACCATATCACCCAAGGCTATGTCCAACCTGGCCTTGACCACTGCCAGTGATGGAACATTCACAACTTCCCTGGGCAACCCATTCCAGTGCCTCACCACCCTTACAGTAAAGAATT
>JANRGW010046697.1:0-23850 GCA_024733675.1 Psilopsiagon aymara | reverse complement strand
CATGCAGCCTTCTCTTCTCCAGGCTGAACAGCCCCAACTTTCTCAGCCTATCTTCACATGGGAGGTGCTCCAGTCCCCTGATCATCCTCGTGGCCCTCCTTTGGATTTGTTCCAAAAGTTCCAAATCCTTCCACACTTTAATAAAATGGTCTTTCCCGGTATTTACCATTATAGGAAGAGACCTGTTATTCTTGACTGACATGAATCTCCCCAAAGCCATCTACACTTTAAAAGTGAGCACCTCTGCTACCTCCTTGCAGACTCCTCAACAGAATGCTTTGCTGAACTGTGCACCTTTGTACCTTTGCTTCAGCTTGTATTCCTTGTTAAAGAATATCTACCAGAGAGGCCTACTCTCTTTCATCAACATTTTAATTCTTTTTAACAAAATTGCTTGTTTTATTTGACGCATAAGATTTCCTGATCTGCTTTTCAAAAAAGTCAACCTGCCAGGTTATAGCATGTAATTACATTCAGAAAAAAGTGGCAAAGAATGAAAAAGGTGACTATCCCATTTACTTCTTGCTCTAAATCTTACCTTTTCAACACCTTAACCAACAGGTCAGTATATTTGTTGTAGCTTCTCTTACATAAAAGCTCTAATTCTGGCTCTTAATTAGATGATGAATCATAACTTGATTCTGATGAAACCACAAACACTGAACAGAAACACAAATAAAAGTCTATTCAGTTTGGTTTATGCTAGTAAGACTACAAGAATACTCTTTTTTGTCATCTGTGAAATGCTTAAGGACATCCCTAATACATTAAAAAGAACTGGAATAAGATTAATACTGGAAATACAAACAGCAGAGAGGAAACAGTCTAGAAACAAAAAAGGAGGGCTAAGGAGAATCTCCATCCTTTATTGGATGCAGGGAGAAACATAATAACAAATGATGAGGAAAAGGCTGAGGTAGTTAATGCCTTTTTGCCTCAGACTTTAATAATAAGACCAATTTTTCTCAGGGTACCCAGACCCCTGAGCTGAAAGACAGGGATGGGGAGCAGAACAAAGCCCCCATAATCTTAGGGAAAATGGTCAACAACCTGCTACACCACTTAGACAGACACACCTATGGAGCTGGATGGGATGCACCCAAGGGTACTGAGTGCTCACAAACACGCTTTCAATCATTTATCAGCAGTCCAGGCTAACCAGGAAGGTCCCAGTTGACTGGAAGTTAACAAATGTGACACCTATTTACAAGTAAGGCTGAAAAGAGGATCCAGGGAACTACAGACTCTTTAAAACTACCTGAAAGGAGTTTGTAGTGAAGTGGTAGTCGATCTTTTCTCCCAAGTGACAAGTGACGGGACAAGTGAAAATAGCCTCAAGTTATACCAGGAGAAGTCTAGGCTGGATATTAGAAAAAATGTCCTCGCCAAAAGGGTTGTCAAGCACTGGAACAGGCTGTCCAAGGAAGTTGTTGAGTCACCATCCCTGGGGATATTTTAAAGATGTGTAGATGCAGCATTGAGGGACATAGTTTAGCAGTAGACGTAGAAGTGCTATAGGTTAATGATTGGACTCAATGATCTTAAAGGGCTTTTTGAACCTAAAGGATTCTATGATTCTATTAACTGTTGTGTTCTATGTACTGGAGGCTAATGAAAAATAAAGCAAACAAGATAAAGCAAAGGTCCTTAAGAATTCAGTTAACTCAGCAAGTCATCAGAATAATCCAGCACACGTGAACCATCAAGTGCACTTCCAGAGCATTTGTTATTTTAAGAGATTTATAAGTAGTATTAATGCTTGATTTTGCAGCTATCCTTAAGAAAGGACATTCAGCTGAACATTAGAATTTCATGATAAAACTGGATTCAAGGTATCATAATGCTAAATCACAAGTGATGGTATCAAGGCTAAAGAGGTAAGAAGCCTAAACCAATGCATGATAGGGTAGATTATAGTCTTTCAGTTCCCTTTATCATTAGTTAGGCTCCTAACTCCATAATGCAGAAGCACTATTTTGCTGGATCCATAAGCCACAAAGAATTAAATAACTGACAGACGTTTCCAACTGTATAATTTGTAGCTTATTTACTTTATTTTTTGGTTTGTTCAACTTGGAGACATTCCTATGCAAAACATCTATCTGGACTTCAGTTTTTATAAAAGTTATCATCTTCCTTCTGAACTGATGCAAGACCTTCACTAGTCAGATTTTCACAGCTCGATTTTTCATAGACTTCCATTAGTAAACAGAAGAGTTTCTACTTAGAGGAGACCTGGTGAAAAGCAGAAATAATAGGAAAGCACTCAAATGAAAAAAACAAAGCACCATTACAACTTTATGGTAATTATGATTATTTAATCCCTTGCATAGCCTTATTCTTTGATCTGAACTTTTTTAGAAATTTATTTCAAGACTACTTGCACACTGTTATTTTTCATGCAAATATAGAAGAAAATAGGAAAATGGGGTTTGACATTTACACATTAAAACTTTCCCTTTCTAGAACTCTGAGTGAAATGTTTTTTCGGGAAAAAGTGCTACTGAATTTCCACATTAATGGATCTTTGCATGCAAAGTTTCTTGCTGGAATATGGAGTTTGCTGGACTAAGGACAGAAGTATTACTGGCTTAAGTGAGATGAGGATTTTACCCTTGACATATACAAAATTTTATGAAGAAAACTTTTGATCTCAAGATTTCTTATCTGGATAAGAAGATTAACTAACTTATCCACTTATGATCTGACCTGGTGTTACAACTAAGAAAATGATCCAGCTGGGTCCTGTGAATAAGTTATGCTGCAAACTCTGAATGTCCTGTAAACTCTCCTGTATTTCCCCAGCAGCTTTCCTTTCATTGACTACTGCATGAAGCACACCTCTCTGACATAACCAATGCATTTATTTAACTTTTGTTTTATATTCTATCTTCCAATTTATTTTGGTTAGAAGTAGAATTACTCTGTTAAAAAATGACCTGATCTTAGACATAGTTTATTTAAATTTCAGAATGAAAAGCTTACTAAGAACAGATAAGATTGATTGCTCTTTCCATCTTAGCATAATTGTATTTCAGGTGAACATCAATTTACTTTAAAGGACACTTCTAAGTAGCAGGCTGCATCATACATAATTCATCAATCACAGCTGCCTGTAACTTGATTTACTCAAGCAGATTTCAATGGAATAGAGGGAGCTGCATTGTTTTTTATCCTTTGGCTTGTTTTTTTGAAATAGTTTACGAAACATTCATTTGTGCTGAATTATCGCTGAAAAGAGTTTATCCTTCGTAATCAGCATGTTGAATTTCTTTCTTTTCATACAGAAATGCTACCTCTTTAAACCTATTTTAAAAGGCAGAGTGAGTTTTCAAAGCATTGTTAAGGCAGAGAGCACTCCATGCTTATCCAAGGCAAAAATAAAGCTCAAGGATTTTGCTATGGGGGAAGCAAGAGCAAAAATCTGAAAAGCATCGGTAATTTTAGGGTTGCGTATTTTCTAGCTGGTTTGACATCATGTTAGATATTATTTGTTAGACCAGCATGCAAATGTAACTGAAGAGAAGTAGCTCTTTCCTCAGCTAGCCCTTCACACAGTTGTTACATGGATAAAATGGCTTTCACATGGCAATTTACACAAAAACATGTGCCACTTAAAGTGCCATTACTTGATACACGCAGTAATATATAGCTGAAACTAAGAGCACTGCAATGTGTGTTATATACTCAGCATCTTCCATCAAGTTCGGCTTCAGGAACATGTTGGTGCCTCAGATGGTCCTGAACTAAAGAAATATTTCCAAAAATAGAGTTTCAAAGGAAAAAAGAAAGAGCTAGAAACTGCTAGAAATGCACACCTACACAAAGAAAGAAATGCCTTTACTTACTTGTAAGCCCATTTGAAACACAGAATGACCCATAAAGTTAGCCAACATTCGAATTAGAGCTGCACCCTGTGAGAAATAATAGAGGGGAAAAGAAAAAGTTACTGGCTTTGCATGTCAATATTACACAACAGTAACAATTTGAAATAGGCATTTCCATCCAACACTATCATCTTGGAAAACTGATTAATATGATCTTTATTTGTGCTGGAAGGAAAGACAGAGAAGAAAATGCACTTACAAGAAAAAGTGAGCAAGTACACAGACCTTGTTAATGTCCTGACCCATGTACTGAAAAAGGCACAGGTCATAAAACACACTCTCCACTGCTGGAGCACGGATGTGTCAGCTCCACAGCTGATTGCCCCCAGCCCTTCTGTGCACTCAGCAGTACTGCACAGTTTTAAATGAGGGCAGAAAATAATGTCCATGCTGAATTCTACCACAGTGATTATTCATAATATTTCTACCTCCATTATGCTCTTGCAAATCAAGATTTAGTGATACTACTTTCCTTTGTAAAAGCCTTCAAAATCTGATGATCGGGAAGTGGACCATTTTTGTAAAAAGAAGATCTGGATATATCTATTTGACTTATTAATAGTCAGCTTATTTCCCAGAATCCATGCGAAGAGGTTAAATACTTGTTTAACAGTCTACCTACCTATGCCAGTAATTATCCCTTAGCCCCTTCATGCAAAGCTGAGAGATCTAGATTTCTTTTGTTTCACAGGTGATTCTGATTCCCTGTACTTACATCAAGATATAGAGAGGTACTCACTAGAGTAACTTCTTTTAAGGCATCCCCTTTGTGTTTTCTCACTCCTTCTCAGAGTCACAGTTGCCGTCTGTTTTTCCCTTGCAGAAGTGCTCTATTTCAAGCAGAAGTATCCTTGCAGATCCGATTTGATGATTTAGCTAAAATATCCCACTTTGCAATCCAATTTCAAGACAACCTCCTTTCCAATCCCATTAATCAAGTGTTATACTTAGTACTGATGACTGCGCAAGAGGGAGGGCCCTTTTGTTTTAAAGTCAGTAAATCAAAGGCCAAAAGAAAACATGATGCTAGAACTCAACAACCTCATCTAGAGATGTAGGTTCAGCAATTAGGCAAATGCTCAATCAGAAATAAATAAATTAACATTTCATAGACTCAAACCCTCACATGTTCTAAAGCCAAAAGGGCTATTACAACAATGTAATTGGACTTCCTGCATTAATAAAGGTCAAACGGTAATTTAGGCAGCAAAAAATCTATTGCTTTCCCTGTACACAATAGCATCTATTTTAGGAAGATTCAAGATCAGAGAAATGTTTCACAGCACTACATAACTTGCCACACCTAATATCTACTCCCAGTGAAAATGTTCACCTTTTTACTAGTTTGAATTTGTCTAGCTTCAGCTTTCAAAACAGGATTTTATGCCTTTTCCTGCTCCCTTAAAGTTTAGAGCAGTTTTGAAATTTAACCATTGTTCAATTTTTAAACCATTTTCCACATGTTCCGCTCCTTTTTTGTATAGTGACTATTTCTGAAGTACTAAAGGGATTGCCTGTAATAACCAACATTTGAAATAATGACATAAACCAAAAAGATTCATAAATTACTAGAAAATTGTAAGAAAATACCACAAGTTCTTAACATAGGCAGCAGCAAGTAATACAGAGTTAGCAAAGTAACTGAAGCAACAATAAAAGAAATAAAACAGGAAAGAAAAGTCACTGATTGAGGAGATTTCTGTAGTTGCTTATAAGAATTGAACAGTAAATAAATCAAAAGACTGTGTTTGCATTACTAACACTATGCTATGTTTTTATGGTAGTACATCATCTTACAGGGAAACTGATCATGCCTGGAACCCACAGCAGCATAGAAAATAATCCCTACCAAAATGGATTATTACCTGAACAGACAAGACCATAGGTCAGAAAGTATTATTACCCTGCTTTTACTGGAGGAACAGAGTAAGTAAAGTACTGAGATGCTTAAATATATAAACAGGAGATAAACCTGTCTAAGGAGATAAAAAGATGACACTTAAAATATCAATTAAATGGATAAATTCTATTTATCCTCTAAGTAACTTGGGCAGGGCAACCCAAAACATCTGTAGCAGAACAAAAAATATATAAAATATAAAAGGGATCAGCTTAAATCCTTAACAACAAAAAATTTTTCCACTCATCACACAATCCTTTTCCTGCTCCCTTTTTAGTATTCCAGGGTTCCCTTGTTTTTTTCTCACAGTTTAGAATTCACGTAGTAGCAATGGACATATATTTATATAGGCATCTTTACTGATTTCTTTGAGAAATAAGCAGGATATGCCTTCATGTAATCTTGCCTATATAGTCATTTTCTATCCAGAGACCAAGAACATTAGATACTTGTAAAAAAGCTCCTCATGTACACACACACACACACACATACATATAATTTCTCTCACAGGGGTATTTAACCACTCATTGGATGGAACTATGGCTTGCCTTTACACAGCAACCAAAATAAAAAAGCAAGCAAGGACTGAATAGGAGATCCAAGGCACAAATTGGACAAATCTTTCAGGACTGATCCCTTTTCACAGCTGCTTTAGAAGTACTTTCTACCAATTAATGACCTTCAGGAAACTCAGAAGTTCCACTTACAGCTTGCAGAACAATATGCTTGTCCCAATTCTGCCATCTTCCCCATACTTTCTTGATTTATTTGAGGAAGGGATTCTAAAGATAAAGGGGGAACTAGAAAGAGGAAAAAACTGCTGGGGGGGGAGAAGAGAGGAGAAACAGGAACAAATGCAACCCTTGGTGTGGAGGGAAAAGAGAGGGGAGGAAAAAAAAAGGAAGAACCTACTCATTTCACCTTTCTTGAACTTTGAAAGCAGGCAAAACAGTAAGAAGATGAAAAACAATCAATACACTCCCAGCTCTGGGAAGGAATGGGAAAGGCAGCAAACACCAGCATTCTCACTGGAGATAAAGAGAAATAGGTTTGCAAGCAGCAGGATAAAATGCAAGAGGTATGCAGAGTAACTGGCAAAAGGAGAGTGGCTTGAAGATAGGAGGCAAGGAGCCATGTGTAAAAAGATAGAAATGAGCTGGGAACTCTTTCAGCATTATTTTTTTTAAGGACTAAAAATTATGTTGGAATTCTAGAAACTCCTCATGACAGAAAAATTTCACCAACACAAAACAGAAACCATAAATTACAAATGACTCTTGAAAAGGTGAAATAATCTAGTGTCCTGTAAATGCACTGGAGTTGGAGACAGAAAAGAGACCATAAAAGATTGACCTAGCACAACTCTTCTGTCCTCCTTCACACTTAAACTTGTCATTTTTTTCCTAGAACATCAAATTCTTTTTACTTTTTATTTTTGTTTGTGGGGTTTGTTGATTTTGTTTTAACTGTAGGATTGAAATTCATCTGACTCAGCAGATGCCTTCATTGCATCTATCTGATGCTTATTCAGTTGCATACAGCTGAACCAGCTGCCTAGACTCCCTTTAAAAGCACTGGAGAGAGAAGCGAGCACTTCAGCTCACTCCAATTCATCTCATCCAAAGACATGTATCTAAAACAGAACACATGAATTTCAGCCTAGAAGTGCCTGTTTATCTTCACTGATGATGCAGGAAGGTTAAAGGACTAGTCAATTGCACAAGTCGATACAGTGAAGATCCCAAGTGAGATGACATGAATCTCCATGAAGATATTTTATCTCACAACTTACAGAGCAACCTTAGAAAATGTGAAAGGATAAACAGTGCAAAAACACCTCCCTGAGTTTGCAGAGTCTGAGACAGCATCTTCCAGACTCCCCTATCCATTTTTCCCATGTAACACCAAATACCAGTAATAATAATTACACAGAACTCAATATATCTTTTCTTCACTGAATGTCTACTTTCTCATCCTTGCTTAGCAATGAAAGCTGCTTATTTCGATTTAGTTCATAATGAGCACTTCTGTGACATAAAATCTAAAATCAGGAAGTACCCTGTTATGAAAAACACCACCATGCTACCTAAGGTGCAAATGAGGAGTGAGGTGCTTAGGAGAGGAACACTGGACTATCAACAAAAAATATGTAAATGAATATCTAAAAGAAATATAATAATTTCGAAGGCCCATTTTCCACAAACCTTCACCCACCCATTTTTCTGCCTCTTCTCTCATTTAAAAACAAAACAATAAAAAAAATAAAACACCCCCATCAACACTGAATACAGGTGATTTATTAACATTCTTCTATTGTACAGCAGTGAGCGCAGTCAAAATCAGGCTTCATTAATATGTAATAGCACTGCTTGTTTTTCAAATACAATGGGACACAGATAGGAGGCCTACAGTTATTTTTCTGTATGCTGGTGTCCCTGCAATTTAAAATTATGGTTCCTTTCTACCTAAAGGAATGTGAGTTACTCAGTCCTCTACTTCAATCACACTTTATTTCATTCATATTATAATTAGAGCTATTATTATCAATAATAACTTCTTAAAATCACCTTCACCTTCATTGATGATCTTCAGACCACATACGGGCACTCACAAAGTTACTATTCTTTCACAAAGAGCTCCTGATTTAAGATGAGAATCAATATACAAAGGTTGATGGCTACTAATACATACCTGATATATATCAGTATTCTTCCTGTTTAATGATCAGTCATATCATCCACTATTTAAACATTCCCTCCTTAAACTATGTACCCTGACCTATAGGTAAGATGCCCTGTCACAGACTTTTTTTAAATCCTGTGTCTACTAACTCCCCCCAAGAACTCCAGCTGATTAGAGTCAGAATCTTCCTTTGCAGCGCACATGCCCAGGCAAGACCAACATATTTATCCACGTGCTCAGTTATCTTACTCGCTATTTTCCATACACATCCCCACCTTGATGGAGAAGGAAGTCAAACTCATCAGCCTATAGAACCCAGGACTTCCCACGGAGGCCTTTCTGCACATTACCCCATCAATTCTCTGGCACAGTGGCCATCTGTGCGGAAGGCCTAAATTCCACTGCC
Source organism: Psilopsiagon aymara (assembly GCA_024733675.1). Lineage (NCBI taxonomy): Eukaryota > Metazoa > Chordata > Aves > Psittaciformes > Psittacidae > Psilopsiagon > Psilopsiagon aymara. The sequence goes on along the minus strand of JANRGW010046697.1, from coordinate 14,975 downwards.
AGAAGTTCCGCAGCTCTACACATGGTTACCTTCAAAAGGTGCAGGTGGATGCCATCCAGATAAGCAGACTTCCTATCTACTAATTCAGCTCTTTTGGTTGGTGTTTTCCACATACCTATCTCCAACTGTTAGTTCCTGCAAGCTATCTGTTAGAAAGAACAACATGAGCATGAGAATCAAAATATTCTACAAAAGGAAAGTCCAATATAAATAATTCACTGCACTTGTCTGCTACATCCTTAAGAATCTGAGTCTTCCGGTTACACTTTGGCCACGACATGGCCCCTTACTTACCACCAAGTAAGCCAGAGCCATACTTGCTGTATATACATACCCAAGTCAGGCGTGAACTACGGTAGCAGAAACACTTAAAAACTGCCAAATTTTGGCTAAAATGTTTTGAGTAATTGTTGAAATTTATCTTTTCCTCTTGAAACATGCTGAAGAAAAATTTTTTAAAACTGCAAGTGTAAGAGAAGCAGCATACAGGTTGGGTTTTTGCTTAAAAATATTGGAACATACTTTTACAGTACTCTGTCAAATAAAAGTGTAAGGGTATCAACAATCAAATGAGCTCTTCAGTAAATTAGTACAATTTCAATTCAACTCAGAGTTCCTGAATTAATACAGTATTCTTTATTTCTCAAATTCTTAGATAATTCTGTGATTTTAAGTTCACTTCAAATATTAAAAGAGCATATTACCAAGCACTCATACAAAGAATGCACATTTGCATATTACGCCACTAGCCAAAAAGTAATATCCAAGTCACGTTTTCCAACACAATCATTCTTTGTTGGTACTAAGCAATCACAGCTGGATGCCCCATGAAATTTAGCTTATTGGGAAAAACAGCATGAATTAAAATGAAAGAACGATGTACAGCAAACATGTAGCAAAAATGTGACATTTAAAAAAGAACTCTTACATAAAATTCTAAAACTAAAATGAAATCTGTTGAATCCTGGAGAAATTTAATATGAAAATTATGTTTTGACTAAGTCACATCTGCAGGATTTACTCAAATGTAGATACGGAATAGTTTATAGATGTGTAAATGAATTATTTAAAAACTTGGTCAACTGAGACGCCATGTTACACTACACAATGTATTAGCAGTGCACTGAATTAAGTGTATTGTTACCCTCTGCACGTTAAAGAAGAGGACCAAGAAATGGGATAAGTCTGGCTGTAACGTCTGTTGAGTGACTGGCAGGACCTTAAGCAAAACAAAGGACTTCCCTCCATTCTCCTGTAACTGAAAAATGGACAACCACTTTCAAATCCAGGTGCTGCATTTAAACTGTGCTTCCTTAGGCAAATATATTGACCATACACTTGCTTTTTTTCTAAAGAGAAGTCCAACCATTTCACAAGTTCCCACTCAGAATATCATGCTGAGATGTATTTTACCATCCCACCTTTGTCATGTGAACTGTCTTTCCTGGTATGCAGCCTTATCCTGATAATTGTGGAACAAGAGTGCCCTGTTCATACTATCAGTTATAACATAGTACTGTGGCGGGCTCCTGAGAAACCTCTGCTAAAGTCCTTCTATTGAGCTGTAAGAGCAGAGATAATTGCAAAGCCTTCTCTGGAATTCTTCCACTTCCTCTATTCAGAACATTTCATCCCTGGGAACTGCAGAAGTAGTCACTGAGAAATTATTTTCAGGGAATTAATTAGACTGTATCATGAGTCACCAGTACTAAATCCCCCTCTCATTATCAGAAATTGAGCACCGTAATACACCAGCTTAGCTATTTCCTGTATTCTCCAATGGCACCTCCAAACACTACAAGAAAAATGAAGCTTAATGCATGTGATTTTGATGAGTGTGAATGTTTCCTTATTTGATTAGGTTAACAGAACTCATTTGTTTAAATGAGTAAACATGTGCCTATGATTTCCTCCCTGAGGAATAAACGAAAAATGTTCAAATGAATTCCTAGAGGCTTTCCCTTTGGAAAACCCACATAAAAGCTTTAAGAAGTAAGGAAGGAGATAGGCATATGCAGACTATGCAGCACAGTAGTACAAAATGTGACAATATGTGCCTTATCCTCACACACGCAAGCAACCCAACTTAAATACTAGAGCTCACACACATGTCCTGGGTTCAGCAGTAGCAGACATTTTTCTCCTTCTTAGTAGCTGGTGCAGCACTGTGTTTTTGACTTTCAGCCTGGGAACAGCACTGATAACACTGATGTTAGCAAATGGCTGCATGGTTTATGGGTTGCCAGCTGGGCTTAAACCATAACGATCACACCAGACATCAGGGTGTGATGGTTGGTATGGGTCATAAAGTCTAGTTTCATGATCAATGATTCCATTGTATTACAAGTCATTATCATAAAGTACAATGAAACAAGAACCTTAGCCCAAGGCCCCCAGCCGATAAACACTAACACAGCAAATACCAGCTGTAAGGTACGACAAGCAGTGATCTAACCCTTCCAGGTAACTGCCTCCAGTTCATATAGTGGGCATGACGTGCTGTGGTATGGAATACCTCTTTGGATAGTCTGAGTCAGGTGTCCTGTCTCTGCTTCCTCCTGGCTTCCCCTCCTCCCTGGCAGCGCATGAGTCTCAGAAAGTCCTTGGTCAGAGTAAACATTACTGAGCAGCAACTGAAAACATCGGTGTTATCAGCACTGTTCCCAGGGCGAAAGTCAAAAACACAGCGCTGCACCAGCTACTAAGGAGAAAAATTACTGCTGAACCCAGGACAACACATAAAATCAAACAACTATGTACTTGGCTGAATTTGGATCTGAGTGGTTTCCCTGAACTTGATAATAAATTGTTAAAAAGTAAGGGATTGCATTCATTAAAATGAGCTCAAAATAACTATTTCTACTTGATTTTAATAGTACAGACTATTTAAAAAAATAAAAATCAGTCATTTGTCTTCTTCACTTTCTAAAGTAATACAGAATTTCCAGTTGATATTTGCTTATCCAGCAGGGCACACCCACACATTAACATGTTGCTAATATTCAGCAATAAAACTGGGATATATTTTAATAAACAAATTCAACTTACACTATTTTAAAAACTTTACAGTGTAGACGAGCTATCATTTTTAAAATCAGCATTTATGCCTATAAACCTGTAACATACTGTGCTAAATCATCAAAGATGTATAAAGGCACCTTATGTTGTTTTTATAGATTGTAAGTCCATTTATCTGATGCCAAAACACCACTGAAAAAGCAACATTATATTCAAGGAGAGATTTTCACTGAGAAATCATAATCATTTTCTATCCTGACAAACATAGCTGTTCTAGGACCAGGTAATACCAAAATGTTCAGATGGCAAGATGAGCTTTCGTGAATTGTTTGTCTTAGACATAAATTCTGTTGCAAATTTTAGAACCATGACACAAAGAATAAAATCTGGGAGTAAATGACCATAACGAATCATGTTCTTCAGGTGGATACTGTCATATTATTTTCCTTGAATGATAAAATGTTATCAGTTGCCAGGACAAAATGCTGTTGGAACGCCATTTAAACAGTGTTATTATTTAGCTTTAATACAAAAATCTTTTTTACATGTTTTGACACCATTGACAAGGACAAAAGCATGTAATACTTTTTCCATAACTCCTTGTTTGAGGAAATATTCAAGGATGGACAAACAGAGGAACTTGGAGACATTATTTACACAGGGAGGCTATCATCATTTATTAAGTACTGAATCACAGAATCATAGAATAGTTAGGGTTGGAAAGGACTTTAAGATCATCTAGATTCAAACCCCCTGCTATGGGCAAGGACAACTCACACTAGACCAAGTCTCCCAAGGCCCTGTCCAACCTGGCCTTGAACACTGCCAGAGATGGAGCATTCAGCACTTCACCTGGCAGCCTGTTCAAGTGTCTCACCACCCTGTTCAAGTGTCTCACCACCCTCACAGTAATAAATCAGTATATCTTAAAATCCACTGTATTAAGAATCTCTTGTAATAATAAAACTGTCTCCACAAATCTGTGTTTTCCATTAGGAGCAATGGACAAAGATTTTCCCTTTTATGATGAGAACTTATAGCAGTCACAGTTACTTCACTTCACCATTTTATGAACCAGCTCCACACAATCCAAAGCAAATTAAGTAAAATAAAACTCAGAATTTGTGAAGAATCTCCACTGATAACTACCTTGGCGATAAGTATGATCTGACAGCTATCTGTTAATCCAGCCACTGTGCTCTCAAACGAGATGGTATAGCACTGTTGTTTTTTTTTTAACTAAAATATTATGCCATAATAAAACAAAGATTTTAAAAGTCTATCTCTCAACACAATTTATCTTTACCAACCACACATCTAATCTCATCAAAGATTGAAGTCAGGTCTGTTTGACCAGCTTTGTTTCCACAAAGGTTGAATCTTAATATTACAGGGTTTATTTTAGTTCACTAAATACAACATAAGAATCTCAATCCATTTGCCCAAGTCTGATTTGCAACTAACTATAATTAAAAATGCCATTCTACTTTCTCTCTTTTATTTCCTCTTTTAAGCTCCAGAAATTATCCACTGCTTAAACATACCTCTAAAAAACAACAACAAAACAGGATGGCAGAGGTTGTTCCAGAGAGTTCCTTCTTGAGGAGTGGTCCTGCAGGATCATATTTTGATACAAATATTGATCATATTTTTATTTCAATTTTTTTTCTTTTTACTCGATTTCATTATCTCCAGTTTATTTTCTATTTCTATTTCTTGCAACTTGTTCCATGTTACTTCTTTAACACTTAAAACTGTTGCTCTTGTTTTACTGATTTGAACTGGGCTGTGAGCCAGCAAATGCCCTTCCTTCAGTTGGGCATTGTTTGGTTTTGGACTCCTTCATGGAAAAAACCAGGCTGCAAAGGCTTACAAAGTTATTTCCTGCTCTGCCCTTTGCTAAAACTTATCATTAAAGAGTAAAACCAGAGAAGCAGAAAGGTGAGTGCACTTCAGGAACTCTGGTGCTGGTACTCCCATGTACGTCCACCTTTATCAAAACTTCATCTGAAGTCATGGAAATACCTAAGACACAGATGAACTAGTCTATTCCTGCTACTCCCTGTTGGGGAAAAAAGTACACAAAATGATGGCAGAGGAAGGTGCCTTGAGCCACCTTTGCCACTTCTGCCTTGGTTTCACTCCAATCCTTGGGACCTCCCTTTTGCCACTGCCTCTCAACAGGGAACAGGCAGAAGACAGTCCTGTACCACAACAGGTTGCATCTTCCCAATTGCTCTACCCTGACTGAGCAATCTAGTCTAACAAGCTCTTCTTTGAAATAAAATTAACATTTGTGCTCCATTTTTATTATTTCCAACCAGACCCACATACAGTTCTCCCCAGTGTGGGGAATGCTCCTGAGGTACATTAGATGTGTAGCTCTTTACATACTACACACAATGGTTTCTATGTTTCTTCTTCAAAAAAATAGTATCTTGAGTCAGGATGGTGCTTCAGATGCCTTAAGATTTTAAATATCTTGAAGCACCTGCCTAATTTTACATAATAGCATCCACTGGGTAGAGTGGGAAGGCCTGCATACTTTAAATTAAGAACTCTTGGGGCTGCTCTGAACTTGTACCTAGAGGCTTCACTAACTCTGATTTTCAACAGCTTTCATATAGGAAGCAGTAATGACCTATAATTTTTTTATCTAAACAGAAAGAAATTATTTTTACTACAAGATACTTCCCCTGTTACAATGCATTACAAACAAATGGCTCCTGAAAGCACCTTCTGCAATCTGAGCACTGACCTGCTGCACTTGCAAGTCATGGAACAGAAACCAGCATCACAAAATGCTCACCCAGGATTTGATGGCATTCACGGCAACATCACAGCTAAATTAGTCAGGGAAAACAGAGCTCTCCCTTTACACTATGGTAAGGGAGTCAATTGTAAAGCTACCTGTATTGTATTGTAAGACTTTCAACTAGCTGGATACCATCTTATGTTATTGATTTAGTTAAGTGAATAATTAAAAATAAAATCTATTTTGCTACAGTTTACTATTTATAGGTATTTATCTAGAATTTCTTTCATTATTAATGAGCTGCTCTCACTTTTTCTGTGGTCACTTCGTAGAAGCACACTGTCACAAATTAATTGCAGTCATGAACTGAGTGGATTTCACACTGATACTAATCCTGGGTTTACTGGGAAGAATACATGCCTTGGGGTTTTGGTTTTATTTTGTTATTACAATGCCAGTATCCTTCCCAGTGCCTGAAAAATAGAAGTAAAAGGAACCAGGTTCTTAGAGGGACTTTCCAGCAAGTGCAGTTATCCCTCCTGTTCCTCCATAGTCTTGTAGAACATGTTATGCTGTAAATTTTCAGAGAATTACACTCAAAAGGGTAAGCAAGCCGCTGCTTTCAATTTCATATGTTCTCCTTTGCCAGAACTGCTACTGCAACATACAGGGAAGCTGAGCATTTTCTCTTTGCAAATTTTCAGTTGAACAGATTTCCTAACGCAGAACATTGCCTTTGAGGGAAGGCAGGAAGCATGGTCTCCCATTATTGTTCTTAGAAATATATTTTCCTCCCATCACTTAACACAGAAAGCAGGGGAAAGCATTTTCAAATAAGTGGCATACGGTTAAGAAGGAAAAGGAAATTGCACATACATGTTTAGAAATAATGAATTGCTTGCATTACAAGGCCAGGGCCAGTAACTGACCTCACTGCTGAGGTTAATTTTGCTTCAGGGAAGAAAAGAAGGAATATTCTAAACTATTCCAGTCATCCTCTTCCTTGTTTTGATTATTGTCACTTGCCAAGATATATTCTATTGGGGGTACTTTTATAGTTACACTCCATCATGCTGGTCTTGCCTGCCGTGATTGCTGCCAGAATCTTCAACCAGCACACTTCAAAGCATGCAGCAGGCTGACGGAAATGACTTCAGATATTATCTGGCTCTCTACAGTGTCCTTGGTGCCCTTTCATCCTTCCTCTTATCTGGCTGTGACTGCTCATCTAGGGACATGACTCCTTTAGTTCTGTCTGGGATCTCTCTCCCTTACGCTGTTCTGGGTCTGGCTGCTCCCTTTGAGATACAGCTGTCTTGCTTCTCCATATTATTACTGCCAGTTGTTCCTAGCTGATTGTTCCTTCTCAAGTTATTCTTGCTGCACTCTCTCCTCCTCTGTTGATGCAGCACTTGAGGGCTATGACTCCTGCTGTCAGTTACTTCTGGTGTGGAAAGGCTGTCATGTTTTTCGCTTTGATTTAACAATTCTCAGATCCACTCTTGTGTTCAACGGGCTATATTTCCTACTGCACTTGGGATATAACCACTTTTCCTGTCATCGTGGGAGGACACTCTCACTTCCAGCTGCAATAGGAAGACCTACCCCTTCTGATGTAAACTGAGTGACTTGAATCCTCTACCACTGCTGTTTATTACTGAACTATCACGACTTCTTATTTTTCTCTATATATTTGCGACCCTAGTGAAGGATGACACATTCCTATCTAAAGAATGCCTACCTAGTATGATGCTTTTGAAAGAGGCAAACATTACCCTCAACAGCTTACATGGAAAAACATTGTGTGCTGCCGGGCTGTAATATCTGTTTCACTATGCTTGTGGGACTACCTGAATGTCATTCTTCAGAGGTTTATGTCATGAGATTTCTTAACATGTGCAACCACCGAGGACAAGAAAGTGGCAATGAAAAATATATTCAGCTCCAAGACATTTAAATAGCATAGTTTCAATGATCTTCTCTAAAGTGTATAGAAAAAGGCATATCTTGAAAATGACAGCTGAGTGCCTAGCAGAGATGGGCACTTTAATGGTGTCTAATTGATTTATGCCACAGTGATGACAGTAAAGACAATGAAATGACAATGACATTCTATGACTGTCATTTCACTGAACAAAAATTAGATGGGAGAAAGTTTCATGATTTCAATATCGTGTAGAGAACCATGAAGAGAGAAAAGAGATCACATCGACAATCCAAGGTCCCAGGGAGCACAAGATGGACATATAAAAAAATTAAAAAAAAATGAAAGAGAATGAAATAAAACTGTACCAAAATGTAGGGAAAAGACACTGCACATCGTCCTATACTGCTCAAAAACAAATGGTTTTTTAAGATAATGGAAAAGTCATCACTGATGGTCCTGATCCAAAGTTTATACTAAAGTCAACAGAAAAATATCCTGAGAACTTAATACTTGACAGCAATTTACAAAATCAGTCAGCAAACAAAAAACAATCCCAGAAACCTTGGCAACAACATCCCTCTAGCAGGGCTCATTGCAGAAGGAGGACTTTGAGGGACATGAAAATATCTGAGCACACTCCTGACCAAGTAAAAGCTTTCATTATAATTTTACAGTTTGGATTTTATTGACATACCATTCAACACAGTATTTATACTTGCAGCCACTAGAGAACTAGAAGGATAAGCAAATGTTCTAGCTATCTAATAAATAAGCTAGTTGATTTTAAGTGCACGCCTTGCACACATGCCTACAAGGCTACATCGGAATGAAACAATGTAAGATCTACAATATGTTAAATTTTCCCAAATCTATCCTCAGAAGGCAACAGCATCAGGTGTCTGGAGGAAGGTACAAAAACAGTCAAAAGAGCAGTTACGAATTCAGTTGGGAAAGTCTCTTTCTATTAGATATTGTTTGTACTTAAAGCAAAAGGATGAACACTTACAGAGAATAGCAGATAGACAAATTATAAGACAGGAAGTCTCCCTGTGTGAAAGAGTGGGTCTTTTAATCTCCTCACCTATGAAGGCGTGTTAAGTAGATTCTTCCATTGCCATTCCTCAAGGTGGAATTTCCTATCTAGACTCAAAATTTACAGAATCAGGCCCTGCTATGAGCACATTCAAGTGTCACCTAGGCTTCAGGAGAGTTGGCCATCAAAGAAGCTGAGTGGAGATCCTGCCACATCCATTGGCCATGGCCACTGTTACAATGAAAAAGGAACCTTTAAATGGAAGGATTCAAGATCGAGATTGTACTTTAATTTGCACAGAAAAGAGAGATCCTAATACCCTGCAAAAAATAGCTATCACTAATACTATAGCTAATACTATAGCTGAAATAGCTAATGCCCTATTTGTCATTTCAATGTAAATGAAAATTCCTTGATGTTTGAAAAGTATTCACAATATATAAAATGTAAAGTATCAGTTTACTGTGTGATATTACTATTGTATTAATAAAAACATAATTAGCTTTAAATATTAAGATACTGATGTGAGATAAGCCTCTAAACATACTAGCTGAACTGAGGTTCAGCTACCAGCAGCAAACATATGTCTAAAACATTTAAACAATGAGAATACTTCAGTATGCTAAAAGCCGCCGGCTATTACAGCTTAATTGACCAAGAGTAATGTTTACAAAGCCAGCTAAAGGATTTTTGAAAATGCTACTTGAGCTTTTGAGCAATTCCAGCATTTTAAAATATTTCCTTAAGTATTCTGTGTTTGCATACTACATCCTACACTTATTACACGGACAAATACACATACACTCTCATTTGCCCATCCTTAAAGGCAAATGAGATCCTTTCATGGGAAAGGATCAAGTTCAAGTTGTTGCTGACTGGGAATAACTGATGATTATAAGAGAGGAAGCGCATTTTTTTTTAACCCAGATTGAGCGCTGGATAAAGTGAAGGCTCAGTAGGCAAGTCAGTGTTATGCTGCTGCTGTCCTGTTACACATGTGCATGTTAGTATGATGTTTGTTAGGCAGATTACAGTACAGAAGAAAAGATTATCAAATGCAAAGGTGATAGTGAAAAGACCCCTGTAACTGAATCATCAGCAGAGAGGTCCAGTACAGCATTCACAGCAGAAGGTTGCAGAGAGTAGCCTCTGAATCACACTCCAAACGTATTTGGTCATGACACTAAGGCACAGCATTATATATAGCACGTAGCAGAGAATAACCATGTGGTAAGATTGAAATCACCAGCTTTTGGGCCATATACTAAGAGCCCAAAGACATAAAATGGAGAAGGTGAAAGTGTGCAGCCCTCTCACTCCTGCCCAGAAGCTGTTCAGTCCCAAAGCTGGCCAAAAGGCCTTCTGTTCATTGAAGTACAATTTGAGACTGCCTGAGTTTAATACATATTCCTTTACCATGCCAGAAGGCAGTTCCTCCACTCTCACTGTTCCACAATGACTTCAGACTTTTCACTAACTGACAGAAGAATTCTCATGCACAGAAAAAACAGAAACAACTTTACATTTAACTTCAGCACTGGATCCTTTTCCTAGAGAATTTCAAAAGGATAGACTACGTATTGTTCCGCTTTTTAAAGCATCTAACACAATTCAGACACCACTACAAAACAAATAGTAGCAGAAAAATTCAAATCTATTATTTATAACATTCAATAGCACTGGATATGTTGAATTTAATTGGCAAAAATCACTGTTGTATATTACAAATAGATTCCACACAAATTAAAGTTTCCCAACTAGTAGCCACTGTAGTGTATGGGTTTTTTTAATTGGTATTTTTTTTATAGACAGAACATGATCTTCTAACAACTACTGACATAACTGTATACAGAGATAGGTAAGTTTAATTAGCCTTACCTTTTTATAGGCAATCCAGTCAAACACCCTGTCAATATCCGTGGCTTGCTGCACCTCCTGGGATACTGGATGTGAACTGGCCAAACCATCCAGTAACATCACTTCGTGTAGGACATCTGTCAGAAATCTCTGCTTTTCCTGAAATACAGCGTATGTAGTAGTATCACAGGCCAATACACATTTACAACAATACAGGAATCATGCACAGTTATCACAGGCAGTTGACTAATATGACAGTTGGCTAAAATCAGACCCAGTTTGAATGTAAGCCACCATGACCTCCTACAATCTTGAATAGACACTGACTTAAAATCTTTTGTTGTAATAAAACTTTACTGAAATCAAATTAAAGACTATTAAATGAACCAAAACATATCTGTAGGTGCAGACAGCAATTCTGATTATGACAATTAATTCACAGTTATGAAAGGTGATGAGAGAGGTGAAATCGTGTAATCTTCAATCACAGAAATACATGGATGTGACAAGTTGTCAAGATGATTGCATATGAAAACTTGCAGGTATGCAGGTTTGAGGGTATGAAAACTTATGACAGAGATAGGTAAAAGCAACTACTGCTGTTTCATTTAGTGAAGTTTCAGTCACTTGGCTTTTCATGCCAAGTTCACACAGCAGGTCAGCAAAGGACAGGACAATGAACAGAGCCTGAAACAGTGTTACAGATGCCTACGTTGTCTTTCATAATTCTGGTACAGAAATCCTTTCTCCTAAGAGTTTGCATGCTCCAAAAACTTTGTAACATCCACCTGAAGGAAAATATTATCTCTCTTTACAACTGTGACAATAGCTGCATGTAGCAGTTAAATAACTTAGTCAGTCACAGCTACATTAGAGGCAGGTGCAAACCCAAACAATATCCAACATACTAATTTGTTTCTACACCTTCCATAAATACACATTGCAGAGGTATGCCAAAATTGCTGCATATTTACTCTGGCAGCAGCATTAATTAAACGTGCATGTACAGCCTATGAACTATGCTGCACTCAATTTTACAGTGCAACAGGACGGGACTTCTTCAGCTGAGAAATCACATGCCTTAAAACTCTGTCATATTGCATTCATATAGATGTCTCTAATCCAAAATGCTGTTTCAGGAAAGAAGAGCTTCATTTACTTTTTTCAAGTCAGAAATAAAAGCAAAGAGTAAATTAAAAATTATGGAAGGTTTCAATATGGTTTTTTACCTGAAACGACGTATCTTCAACTGTATCTAAATTACCTGAACCCAAATGTTCCTCAATCATTGTCAACCTCCTGCCATAACACAAAGTAACTCCAGAGAATGCTGCACTCTTTTAAAAAGCCACCTTGATGTCCTCAGATAAAATAACCACACAATTACATAATAAATTCTATGTTTAATTTCTTGGGTGGCAAGGTTTTGGTATCAATGTGTTAATTTAAATTATAAGACAGCTGAAAAGCTCTTCCAGTGCTGATCCATCTGGAAATAAACCTTTATGTTAAAATTCATTAGAGCACAAGAAATGTACCTTGAGCTGATTGTATATTCAGGCGATTAAAAACACAGGATGCAGAAAAGCCAATTACCCACCACACTCCTAGTGTTCTCAGCTGGCTGCATGAGGTAAAGTTTGTGAAGGAAGAAGTAATGTCTTGTTCATATTATTGTTCATTTCCAGATTTTCTCAGGCATACACAGTTAGTATCTGCCCTTTTTTATGGGAGGAAGAAAATATGTAGGGAAACAATTATTATGACAGTCCTACTCAGGGGAAAACTGCTCAGGTGTAAAGGACTGTAGACGCTTTGGTTGCACCTCACATTCTCTGCTAGTCAGTAATACAGCCCTCATTTTTCCAGACGTATGAGGTGGAATACATACATGTATGAACACACAGTTATGGATCTGTCTCCAAATTCAACTTTGAATATCACAATTGACAAACACTTGTGGGACTGGATTGCTACTGTTTGGAATTAATTCATTAAAAGGATCATTTTTAATCACTAATTAATACTTTAAACAAAGAACCTGGAATCAAGAAAATCAGCACATATGAAACATAAAGTGAAGATAGAAGAATACAAAAAATATACAAAGGACAGGCTACATTTGAGTTTTCTGTTTGTTTCTTTGGTTTGTTTCTTTACGTCTGGAAAAATGAGGGCTGTATTACTGACTAGCAGAGAATGTGAGGTGCAACCAAAGCGTCTACAGTCCTTTACACCTGAGCAGTTTTCCCCTGAGTAGGACTGTCATAATAATTGTTTCCCTACATATTTTCTTCCTCCCATAAAAAAGGGCAGATACTAACTGTGTATGCCTGAGAAAATCTGAAAAGAAACATTTTAGATTCACGATTACTCATTCACGTTACCATAGCTGAAAAGTCTTCCTTAAAATTTATGTCACACCATTACACTGAGATACAACTGGAATAGCTAGTATGCCTCCAAACAGGTAAACCTGCATTTTAGTGGGAATTAATAAGGCTTTTAATCTATAAAGCTAAATTTATTGAACTAAAAGTATTTAAAAAAAAAAAAAAAAAAAACACAAAACCAAAAAAAAGGCAAACCAAACAAAAAATCCCCAAAACCCAAAACAAAACAATGTGGGAATACAGGTGGCCTGCCAAAAACCTCAGGCAGTTGAAGATGTGAGGAACGTAACCAGAACAACCATAAAACATCACAGATGTGAGCAAATGTTGGTATGCAGCATATCATGTATGGGAAGACATGAGCTGATAAGGGAGGATGGTTTGAATTGTAGTGTTGGAACCAATCAAACCTTAGCTAATACAAAAACAAGGATAACAGTTGAATAGTTAAGATCTAAAAATAGTTTGTCTAAAAACAGCTTGTGTGATTTTGTATGAATATGGCAAGAAACTCAGTAAAAGTGATTCCTTTTGCACACACACACGCTGTCTCCATCTCATACTTCACAGCAAAACAAAACAAACAAAACATTCTCAGCTTTTCCCTTTACAATGCACCCTCTGAGAGCAGATTTCAAAAGGAGACTCAAAAATAGGCTCGGCTGGACAGGGCCTTGAGCAACCTGATCTACTGGAAGGTGTCCCTGCCCATGGGGGTTGGAACTAGATGACTTTAAGGTCCTTTCCAACCCTAACCATTCTATGATACACACAGGGACCCGCAGCTTAAAGGGACAATAAGAAACAGAAATGCAGAAAGAAACTAAAACTGCCTTGATTATGTTGAAGAAACACTACCAGAATTACACTGAAGAAACACTAAGCTATTAAAGTCCTGACAACACATTAAGGGGGAAAGGCCAACATGGGACCAACTTGCTTACACTGATGGAAGAGGATCTTTCTATTCTCATGTTATTTTGCTCTACACAGTACAGAGGAATTGATCTAACGTGATACTTACAGGACTGAAGAAACACCTAGCACAGAAATTGTTAAAAAAAAATCAACCTTGGAATGCATTTAATGAGGGCACCGAGCTGCCTACAAGGTAGGTGACAGGTTTACAACTAGATATGAAACAATGACTCTTCTCTGAAGGAGTATGACTGTAAGAAAAAAGCCAAAGACTGATCTGCCTCTAAGGAAAAGATAGCTTCAGGCGATACTGAGGCTTTGCTTGAAGTGCAATGCTGTGCAATGCTAACATAGGGCCAGGGCTGTGAGCAGAAGTTGATGTGACAGTAGCAGAAACCTCAAATGTGCTTCCACTCAAATGTGTGCCTTTCTCTAAAGGCAACCAGGAAGCCCCTATGCTCTTTGTCTTCCTACTGCCCACTTGGAGTCCCATCTCTTTCTCTCCTCTCTTCAAACTCTCCTTGAACTATGGATATGTGAAGTTTGAGGGACCAAACCCACGTTGAGAAGAAAACATGCCAGCTACTTCTTGTTGCTTTCCCTCTTAGAATCATAGAATCATAGAATAGTTAGGGTGGAAAGGACTCTAATATCATAAAGTTCCAATGTCCCCGCCACCGGCAGGGATGCCTCTAAGCCTCACCCAAGGCTCTATTCAACCTGCCCTTGAACATCACCAAGGATGGAGCATTCACAACTTCCCTGGGCAACCCATTCCAGTTCCTCACCACCCTCACAGTAAAAAGACTTCCTCCTTATATCCACCCTAAACTTCCCCTGTTTAAGTTTTAACCCCTTGTCCATGGACTTGTGCACATTCAGGTTCCTAAGATGGTCACGAACCATATCCTCTCCTACAGCAGGCCTAAGGTCTTCATTCTCACTGTCCCTGTGTCTGCCTTCCAAGACTTGGGTGGTGTGGTCAGAGTGCTTGCCTGTGAAGACTGAGGCAAAGAAGTCATTAAGAACCTCAGTCTTCTCCAAATCCAGGGTAGCCAGTTCTCCCGATAGCTT